>JBAMYA010094926.1:0-21224 GCA_037176975.1 Arrhamphus sclerolepis | reverse complement strand
TTGATTATGAAGTGGATGATCCAGGTTTTGGATCATCCACTTCATCTTCTCTCTCCTCTGTTTTTTTGGTGGAAGACGAGAGGGAAAAGAATTGCCTCTGCACACAGGACGGGACAGTAGCAGACCGTTATTATATAGTCAGTGATGCTGACTGAGGCGCCACTCCCTCACGTGTCATCATTTCCGGTTGGTGCTTCATAGATGCGGAAGTTATTTATAACAATTGTATCTCAAAATATTGTTTATGGCATAGTTATATATTTCTCTGATTCTGAAAATCTAATTATTCTATCATTAATGTACACTATGCTGTGTAGTGGTGTCCAACCTGCAAGTTGCCCTTTAAGAAGTCTGCCAATATAAACTGGCTCACTGTGCAGGTGTAGCAAGGAATAAACGCTCAATACATTGGAATTTGCTGTTATTTTACAATATTATTGACTACATTGTAGTACTGTTTGTGCCAGAAAGCAACCCTCACTGGTTGCATATACACTAGTATTTGTGTGGAATGTTGTTTTTTTTGTTCATCTTTCATTTTTAATCTGTAGAACACAAGAGGAATACTTAAGATCCACATTTAAGGTTGTATCTAAAAATTCTATTGTGCTCATACCTAAAAATAACACAGATGTTCAACAATCACAAAGCTATTTTGCGCATACCAGCCTGTAAATCACTCAGAGGTTATATGAAAATCCTGTATCCAGAGGTCTGGAGAATACGTGAAGCTAATCCTCTTAGGTGACTTTGATGCACTCCACAAAAGGCCAATTTGAAATTTATAAACGCAAACAAATCTAAGTGCATACGCATCCTCATGTAAGAGTACACAGCAAGCACTTGATTTGTATCTGAGTAGGAGTTAGGCATCAGTGAGTACTCTTAAACACAGCTGCACTTTGTTATTTTGCATTAGTTTCATTTCTTTCACAACATACTGTATTTTCTTTCTTTCTTTTTATCGTCTGTCCTCAGAAAGAATTGCGAGTAAGCTGAAAAGTAATGGGTGCATGTCAGTGAACAAAAGAAATGAAACCAAAGCTGTTATTGAGAAAAATTGTTGGATGTAAAATAGAGAGAAGCAGGCAGCACCTGAAGAAAAGAGCATTGAATTGAATAGAGGGTTTTTTTGTTGTTTTTTTTTGTTTTGTTTTGTTAGTTTTGTAAGCCAGTGTGTCTCACATCAGGTCAAAGGGAACTTTTTCTTCAATAAAAAAAACAAATCCTTCTCACTCTCAAGGACCTCCAGAAATCTCCAGAACAATTGCACATGTAGCAAAGTAGCCTGTACGTTTCTTCCTGTTCCCATCAGGCTGCTGCACGTGTAGGAGCTGGTGATGTTGATCGTTGGGTGGTGTATACAAAAGGAGGTGCGTCTTTTTGTTCTCCTGGTTTGTTGGAGAACCAGCTTTTGCGTGATGTGGCCAGTCAGCGGTCTGGTGCCTGTGTGAGGGCCTTCGTGCCGATGACAAGTGTCATCTCTTGGCATGACCTTTACTCCTGTCTGTGTCTGTGCGCCTCTCATTTGCACATGCGTGTTGAAGCGCTGTGGCCTCGACAGCTTTTCTTCAGCATGCATGATCAGCTGTGTTTCAACAACTCTGCAAACCTGAACCTGCTGCCTAGACGCTGGGCCACTGCAGCTTTGTTTTTATTGCTCCATTTATGATTCTGTCAGCCCATGCTATTGCTGTTTGTCTGTTTAACCATCAATGGTTTGTTACTGTTTTGTTGCAGTTAATGTGATTTTTACTGGTTGCAGTCTTCTGTGGAGGTCCTGTTCCCTTTTATTTTTAGTTATTTTATGTTTTTTATTACCTCTCTTGCCTGGATGATCTAAGTTTTACTTTAGACATGTCTGTTTTTTGGCCGTGAGTCTGAATTTGGGTGTCTCATAGTGCATGTGTGTGTGTTCGTGTGTGCGTGCATGCTGTGTGTCACTCTGCAGTGAACCATTGGCTGACTTGAAGTATTTTTAACGCCACTGGCCATCCGGAAGTGATTGATCTCAGATAAGTGATGTAACCCTTATTAAGTGATACAGTTGATCAACCTCGTGTGATTTGTTCTGAACTGGCTGTGCTAAATTCCTGTGTGCTTTATTTCTTCTTCTGAGACTGGAGCTGTGTTACCTACTTCCCTCCCCTCACTGCTCCCTGACTGCTGTGCACCCCCAAGTGATTTTGATTTTGTTTGTACATTTGTGGTCTCATTTTGCTTTTGCTGCTCACGTGTGGTGCTGTCTTTGGACTGTTCCCCCTTCTGATCATCCCTCTCCTTGTTAAGTGTCAGCCCTTCCTCTCATATTCTGATCAAAGAACCCTTGTTGGCCCTGGACTACCACTGCTAGAGCCTGCTAGAAGCTAATGGTAGCCTTGTTGTGTTTTCAATGTGTTTACTCTGCTGACCAACTAAAAGAACTGTAATAAATTAATTGTGTATCAGTGAACTCGCATCTCTGCTCCTTTTTTCTCCAGTGTATATGAACGTGTGTCCTTGGCTAATTGAGAGTAATTGCAGTTTAGAACTAACTGCTTGGTGTGTAAATCCCCCGAGATGGCTCGGTTGGTCACAAACCTTACGCAATTAACCCTGCACAGAGTTCTGCCACACATGGCAGAACTCTGTGCAGTCATCCAACATTCAAGGAGACACACAGTATCAGTAATTGGACAGTGAGAAAAATAACTTCACTATTGAAGAGGACAACGGGATGAGAGAAAGAGACGGTCTAGCGAGGCAATTTTTGGACGGTGGTAGTAAGCCTCAGTAAATCTACTGAAATTCGTAAGTAGTTTAAATTTGGGTACAATGAAATGAGAAAGGAGAAGAAGGGCAGGGGAGTGCTGTGATGGAGATTAATGTAAAAGTGGACTAATGGACCGTCTGTCTGCACTTGCCATCGACAAACTCTGATTTCAGCCCTGAGAAACTGCTGGTGTTTGCAGGATGGAGTCATGCTGCAATGAGGTCGTACATAGAATTTATTAGTGTTGTCTGGCTAAACGCCTCATATCCCATCGTCTCCCCACCCTGTGATCTGCATTTTAATTCTTTCTACATTAACATTATGATCTGCAGCACAGCTTTTTAATTGAAACATTACAAACTTGATGATGCCTATTTTCTCTCTTATCGTGTGTCACTGCTCTCAGGAACTTTTTTTTTTCTTGTATTTATTCTTTGGTCATTGTCTCTTTTGTATTTTTCCAACTAAGAGTCGCTTATTTGGCTTCCAGCTTCTTCAGTCGTATTTAATGTACCCCTCCATGATAATTTAAAGTATATTCATTTACAGTACAGAGAGAGAGCGACAGAAAATTGAGCATTTTTTATCCAAAATTACATTGATGCCTCTAAGTAATTTCTTTTTTCTTTTGAAATGCAGCTTAATATTCTTATACATTTTAAATAATTTTGCATTGACACCTGGCAGTTCATTTTACAACATTTACACTATAAAGGAGTAGAGCAGCTCTATAATGTAACACTGATATATGCAAGATGTAAACTGAATTATATGACTCCTGCACAGCCTGTTATTTAAACTCTGAGCGTTTCATTCAGACCATAAAGGCAACTGTTGTAGAGACACTACAAAGGGAGAAAAAGATTAAATATCCCATTATTTCACACCCTCATCTTATCGGATCTCATCTTGCCACGTGTTGTGGTCTCATGAGAATTGAAGCCAAGCACTCTTGGTCCCCTGTCAGGTAATGGAAAAGTCTCTGGCACAAACGTGATGTGAGTGTGTGTTGTGAATGCAAAGCCCCAGGTTTCTCTCTCATGCCATCAAATCTGGGGACACTCTGAAACAGCTCTTGGCAAGCATCCATGGACTGACAGAATAAATCAGAGTGGACCTCCTGATGTTGCAGAGATGGCAGGAAAGTGACATTTAGATTTAGCTGATTGCAGCCTCAAACTCCAATATGAGCATATGGTCTCAACAGTCTGGATGAGAAACCATGGACTGTAATGTTTAAAAACAAATCCAAGGAATATCTTTAAAGGGATAGTTCCTAATTATTATTATTTTATGGGATAGTTCCTAATTATTATTACTCAATTTTTAGGAACAAATTTTTAACCATTTAGTCTAATACCTTTCAGTAATTGCTGCCATCTAGTGCATTAAATCTTGCAGCTTCATTAGCCAGAACATCAGTGTGGAGTCTCAACAGCGACAAATGCGCACCACGATTTGCAAACGCACAGGAAAAGATTCACAAATGCACGGGACGATTGGGTGCTCTCCGGCAATGCTACGCTGTCTTGGGCGGCCTCCCCGGGTGTGCCAGTGATCTCCAGGGGTCCACCCGGGACAGGGGTTGACCAGGTATCGACCCGGTGGATCCCAACCTGGGGTGGGTGATCGCCGGCGAAGAAGTGTGTACATGGATGCTATGATGTAGGTTTCTGGAGCTCCTCTGCTCCACCACTACTCCTCGGCTTGCTGGCAGCCATGACTTGCTTGTCAGAAAGACGTCATTCTCAAACATGTCTGACCAATGGGAAAGCATCTGCCCACCACGGGATGTTTGTGTAAAAAAAAAAAAAAAAAAGCCTTCAAAACTTTTTCACCTCAATCGAAAAAAATCAATATATATATATTTTTCTATTTTAATTTTGCATTTGAACAATCTTTTTCTTTGATTGAACTTATTACTTTTTTGATTGAAACAACTTTTTGGAACTGAATAATAACGACACAAATGTCCTACCTATAATACCCAAACACAAAAAAGATTACTTCAATCAAAAAAAGTATTTTCAATTAAAAAACACTTTGCTTCAATCAAAGATAACATTTTCAATCAAATAAAAACACTGTTCAAATATTTTTTTTACATTCAAACACTTTTTATTGAAGTCGAAGTTTTTTATTATTGAAAATATATTTTTTGATTGAAGCAACCTTTTTTCTGATTGAATAATAAAGACACAAATCTACTTTCATTCATTCATTCGCATGCAGATAGCGCTGTTTGAATGGTTTAATGTGATTGGATTGTGAGTAAATTGGTTCCCACATGGGGTGAGTTTTTATGATTGGCTGAAACAAGGAAGATATCTGATTGTTTGCAGATCATTCGTGAGAGAAAAATGCATTTGTGAGTTGGAGGCACGGCAGGGGAGTCTCTAAATTCACTCAGATGCAGTGAAGTCCACAGACCAGAAGCCATTTGTACATCAAGTTATATTTGTGTGCATCAAGTACATCAAGTTATATTTGTCACTGTTATATTTGTGTGTGCATCAAAAATACACGTGTGAATCTTGTCCTGTGCATTTGTGAATCATGCTGCGCATTTGTGGCTGTTGAGACTGTTCTAACTCCATATGTTTGAGTCCAACCTGAAGAGTCGCTTATTAGGTTTAACTTTTAACACTTTTTTTTAGGATGGTGTCACTTTAATTCTTTGCTTCACTTTATAACTGTATTTTATTCTTATTGTTGCTGGATTGTGGGCTGCCAGGATACACTTCTGTAAAGTGTCAGTCCTGTTATGTTATATTCCTGGTGACATATTTAATGATCTATGAATCAGTAGTTCATAACAACTTAGAAAGGCTGGAGAGGGGACCAACCTGCCTTTAGATATGCTTCACGTTAAAATATAATCATTAGATTGCTGTTAAAAATAGTCATATACAACTCACACATCCTGAAGAAACTGTCTTGTATCATTATGTCACTGTCTCCTCACTTGTAGAACGAGTATGGAGGTGCTGAGTGGCCCCTGGGCTGATCTGGCCCTGCTCCTGCGACAGACCATCATGCTGGCAAAGACACAGAAGGACTTCTTTCTTCCCCTCTGGCTGTTTGTCCTGCTGCTATTCCTGTCTGTGTGTCTTCTGCTGCTGCAACTGATTATCTACCTCAGCTGGAAGCTCAGACAGGGTGGGCCCATTATTAACTTCTCATGTGAGGCGGCCCCCAGCCCCCTTATGGTATATTTAGTGTGGAAGCGTGTAGTTTCTCCAGGGCCACTGCAGCTATGAAGACCGTAAATACCCATATTTTGCTACACTACAAACTAACAGGAAAAAAAGCAAAAGAAAAAACAATACTTAGTGAACTATTAGAGCTTGAAACACAAAAACACTTCATCAGCACTGTGTAATAGCAAATGGAAAAAAAAAAAACCCTGACTGGCAATTTTTTTTGTAAAATGACAAACTTTGCATTATCACATCTTTTTTTGTATATAAATGGCTTTTTAATTGTGATTCATTCAGAATAATGTAATCCTCTTGTTGCGGCCAAGTTTATCTAAGACAGAGAAAGTCAAAATGGCAACTGGTGATCATTTACCAAAAGAGCTTTTTGATGTCAGTACTGAATCAAACGGCCAGTCGCATTGAAATTCCTTCAAAAATGTTCTAGTTGTAAGTTCATGATTATCTTTGCACACTCTCACGGACCAGATAAAATGCAGAATTTGGCCAGATTTGGCCTGTGTGCCTCGAGTTTGACATGTGCGCTCCATTTAAAAACACAAAGCTTGGCAAAGTGGCATTTTTGAGATAAATCTAAATTCAAACAAGATACCGATCACTAAGACAATTAGTCACAGTGTGTGTTAGTGTGTGTGTGGATGCAGCTGTGAGTTTTGGTGTGGTTGTAAAACCTGGAGATATGGGTTTTCTTTCATCTGCATGTGTCTGCTCTGGTCACAAGTGTTGCTTTGCAGGGTGAACCTGAGCCCTTTGTTCTACTGAAAATAGACACACACACACACACACACACATATATATATATATCCTGAAAAAGAGTCTCAGTCCATTTTCACCATCTGCTCCTGCTCTTAAGAGGATTTGTTGAACATGACCACCACAACATCCTGTTTCTGAAAGTAACTGCAACAATATTAACCTAGTCTAAACATGATACCTAAAAAAGAAAGTCCAATATTTAATCTTTTTATGACCTGGTCTTAAAGCTGTAAAACCCTGGTTGGAATAAATTGGCTTAATTCAGGGTTACAAAGAGTATTAATATATGAGTTACATCCTCTATAGCTAACAGACGGAATTTTGATTTTCATAATACTTCTAACTATTGGATTAGTTCCCCTTCAGTTTTGTCTGCACTCCAGGAGATGCAGCCAAGCGTAATTCATTGAACTGTGTTTACAGGGTTTGTTTTGAACTTGTTAGTGAGGAATCAGCCATTTCCTCTGGTACAGAGTGCACCGAACTAAATGTGTGAGGTTGGGGCAGGTTTTGTGTGATGACTCATACAGGTGCAACCCAAAACAGCTATGATGGTTGCAGAAATGCTAGCAGTGCTAACGGTCGTTCCTACTCAACTGAACATCACACCGGATGTCATCTGTTGATGTTGGTCTGGTTGTTCTGCCTACGTCACATGCTAGGTTTCTCTGAATGGTTGTGAGCCTATCTTCAGCATCCATTAGTTCAGCCCCCTCAAGAATTCAAACTTAAATTCAAAGGAACCAGACTAATCAGAGATGAAATCATTAGGATAGCTGGTAAGGCGAAACCACCTGTGATACTGTTTAGTCCTAATGACTAAAGTGGAAGGTCATCGGTTGTACAAACACAAGCTATTAGGTCTGGGACATGTTTGCAGTTTGACAAAGCTTTGTGAATGTTTTTTGCTTCCGTACAATGCAAGAAGTGCGTGTAATACCAGAGGTCTCAATTTGGGGAAGAATGTAGCGCCGGAGTCAAAAATACAACCATATAAAATATGTTTTTTGTTGTACCAGCGTCACTTGAGATGCAATCAACCATAAAATCAATGTCATCAGGACAGGAGTTTGTTTTTGTGGTTTTACCAATAAATTGACGAGTAACACCAAAAACATTTTTTGGTTGTACTTTGCAATGTTTAACAAATTGTTGCATCCACCTTTAGCTTTGATTACAGCATGCCATTCCCTGTGGCATTATTTTGTTAAGCTTCTGCAATGTCACAACATTTATTTTGCATTGATTTTTCTCCAAGATCTTGTATTGATGATGGGAGAGTGGGGCCATTGTGCAAAGTCTTCTCCAGCACATCCCTGGACTCTGGTAGTTCTGTGGTGCTCCCTGAACCACTCTTTAAGCCTGACATTATCATCTTGGAATATGCTCGTCTCATCAGAGAAGAACAAAATCCACTGATGGAATAACCTGGTTATTCAGTATATTCAGGCAGTCAGCTGACCTCATAAAGTTGCTGAGTCTAGACCTGACCAAGCACAGAAACTCCAGTTCACAGCAATGCCCCCAAAGGCTTGTATGACACTTCACACTAAGCATGATGGGAGAATCTCTTCATCTTCCTCTCTTCTTACTCTTTGTGACAGTTCACTTCTGGTCACCTGTTGCATTGACCTATATGAGCACTTCTACTGTTCAGGTGAATATTGCATCTCATGTACACAATGGATATTTTCTGGGGCACATGCACGACCGATGTGCCAAAAAGATGAAGGATATGGATGAGCCATGATGCACGTACAGGTTGTGATCCAAGGCCTAACTGTTTTCCCATACCCTAGCTATCTAAATGTACCACCAGCAAATTGGAATTTGCTCAGCAGGTCAGTCTAGTTACCCTCCGTCGGAGCTTATTACCTCTGGCTTAAGTCTTGGGGAGCCAATCAGATCAGTCTATACTTTGTAGAGCGTAGAGAGCTTAACATGCTGCAGTCGAGAGATTGTAGTCATTTAAATCAGTATTTCATCAACAGTTAAGGACTTCATTGAAAATCTCATTGGGGATTGTGGCGGACAAGACACATCTCATTTGCAAATGATAAGAGCAAGTTTACCAGATATCTCTAACAATAAAATCTCTCTTCTCTAAAAAAACAATCTCCCATCACCAGGAGGTAGGACTAGCCTTTGGTCCTATGGCTCATTTTCAGAGCCTACATCTGCCCAGATGTGCCTCTCATCTACCAGGGTAGTCTTCCCATTAAACAAAACCACGAGAAATGGTGCAAGAGTGACATCTGGGGTTATTTGGCAGAGATTCAGCTAAGAGAGATAGTTGAGTCTGGATGGCTCAATAAAGTTTGATGTAGGGAATGGAAAGCTTTTACTGCTGAGGAGATGCAATGTTATGTGGCATGTTTACACAGACTGGCAAATTCAGTTTGAAAACAAAAGATCTGGCATGGAGTGGCGTGACAATTGGAGGAAAGACTGCAGTAATAACAAGATGATGGACTACAGCTGTGTTAAGTAGTCACCAGGGTGTCACATTAGGCAAATGAATACCAAGACAGCACAACCTTCTGTGATCATGAATGTGAAAATCTACAGGATACCCTCACCCAGAGATGAGCTGGTTTCTAGGAAACATCTGACCTTCACTGAAGAGCAGACGTGGCCCTACTGCTTGATAAACATACAAGTGGTTGATTTATGTTTATGCTGTGGCATAAATTCCTGTAGTGGTTTTGTTGTAAGTAGATGCTACATAAATAACATTGAATTGATAGAGTTATTATTATTTTTTGGGTGGGGGGGCTAAAATAAAAATAGCAACATCTAAGATCTTTCAGAAACTTTATGATCTGACTTGGCTCCATAATAATGCATCTTTAAAATGAGCCACTGAGCTCAGGTTTCTGAGGGAGATGTCAGAGAAACTAGAAGATCCATTCCAGTACAATTTCAAACTGGCAGAACTTCATTGTAAATTTATCTGCATCATATCATTTTAAAGAGGATATGATTTCAACAAACAGCTGCAGCAAATCGTAAAGTTGGTGGTTCAACTGTTGTCCTCCTTGTTCTTGAGTAAAAAACAAAAAAACAAAACACCGACTCTGATGCGTTTATTGATGAGTGTGCATGTTAGTTATTAGGAATATTTCAGTCAAAAGTGCACCCTGTGAAGGAAAGCAGCAGATTTTGAGTGCAAAAATGTTTCTGTATATATCAAAGTGGACACACTCAGTAACAGACCCTAAAAATGGACCTATGTTATTTCATTTGTGGCTGAAGGGACCTTCAACATGTTTTTTTTAATTTTTTTTAATCCACAGCTGAGGCCGACCTGTCAGCGTTTCAACAGGACAGAAGTGCCATCCACAGGCAGCAGTTCAGCAATGCATGTCTGAGGAGAAGAAGTTCTGGCTCTCATTCAAACACCTGAAAGGGTAAAGATAATCCAACAAAAACTGGGGCCGTGACACCTCTACAAAGCAGAACACTGGAGCCAACTGGAGTTGAGAGCTCCAAAATGTGGACTGAGGCAATGAATTGCCTTAATCAAAAGCCTCTTCTAATATATATTTTTTTTTACTGTTTATCCTTTAAGTGAGCTGAGAGGCTGATCAGAGAGCACGGAGCTCAGCCTCTGTTCAGCAGAATTTAGGTTTTTAACTGCTTACATCAATGAAACAAAGAGACTTGAGAGTATAACAATCCTTTATTTAAACAGTGTTACACAGGGGTAGAGGGGTGTGGCTGTGTGTGGGGGAGACAGCACAGGTAAGCTCTGAGACAAAACACCTACCAGAGATCACAGCTTAGCTTAGCAGGAGCAAAGTGGCAGCTGGATGGTTTTCCAAAATGTGCTTCTTTTAAAAAGTTTTTTTGTTTTACTTGTTATATAAAATACAAAAATTGTGCTGGTTTCTCTGTAAAGTATGAAACAAGGCCTGAGATTTATATGAAAAGGGAAAAAAAAAACTATTAAAATTGTAATTTGCATTTAAAACGTTCCATCATTAGTGCTGTACATTGAGCCATTTCCACTGAGTGAATTTAATGTTGTAAATGTTTAAAGATCCCTGACAGTTTTAAAATCAGCTGGCGTTGAATCATTAGTTGCCATGGTAGCCAAAAACCTATGGTTCAACTCTGTATGTGCTGCTTTTCCTTTAAAAAAAAAAAAAAAAATCAATAAAAGTTACAATACGCACTGATTTAGTGATTATTTGTGGGTCAACTTATTGTTGCTACATGATGGAAAACTCAACCTTGCAGCCCAAGAGCTCCTGTGATTGGTTAAGAGCACAGAGGATCCCCAAACAAAGGTGTTTAAACAGAAATGGCGGCAGCCATGTAGATTTGTAGTGAGTGAAGTGTCTTCATTGTCAGTATAAGAATAAACCGCCACCTAAAAACTACGTCGTGTTCACACAGAAACTGTGAGAAACATCTAGAGATTAAGATGCTGAGACTCATTTAAAGGTAAGGTAAGGGATTTATGGACGAGGAGCTAGCTCCATCCTCCCTCCCAACATGGCCCATGAACTCTCCCAAGCCTCGCTCCCCCTCCCATAATTCACATGCATGAGCACAAACCCTCCCTCTGTCTGTGAAAAAAACTAACAAACCTAAAAACAGATTTTGTGAAGGCCCTTTTTTTATTTTTATTTTTCAAACGCCGTACATGAGATGGATAGCTAGTGGCCAAGAGATATTGAGTTACAGATCGCTTACCTTACCTTTAATGAGATGTTCTTTTTTTTTTTTTGGGCGGGGGGAGGGGGGCAACTGCCCCAGTAACACTAAAACATTGATGATAAAACTAGGAGGAAAGAAGAAAAAACAGAAAAAGAAAAGGAAAATTTTGAACTCAGTAAAATGAGAAGTCTGACGGAGGACACGCTGAACAATTGTTTTTCTATGACAGAATCCTGAATCTAAATCTGGAAATAAGAAGTTTGAAAGCTACTGAGGACGTCCCTCAATTAAAAATAGAAATTGGGAGATTTTGTGGGGGACATGAGGTGACTGTGTGACAGTTATAGACTGGACTGATAGTAGACTGAAAGTAGAGAGAAAAATCAGGCAGACTGAACCTGACTGGTCTGTGTGTGTGTGTGTGTGTGTGTGTGTGTGTGTGTGTGTGTATATATGTATATGTGTATATATGTATATGTACATATATATGTGTGTGTGTGTGTGTGTGTACATATATATATATATATATATATATATGGTGCCCAAGGGATCAAACACACACCGGGATCCAGAAAACAGATGAAGCACTGCAAAGTCAGTCCGAGACGCCTTAAAAAAATATGTTATATAGTTATAATTAGATCTTTTATTTATTTATTTTTTATTTATTTTGCTCTTTTAGTCAGCATATTGTCTGTTGTCTATGTTGGTGTTTACGTAATGTTACCTCCAGATTATATTTGGCTGGAATATGTTAATGTTGAAGGGAGGATCTAAACCAGTCCATGTAAAGTTTTACATAACACAGAGCAGGTGTTGAGATTGTGTTCCAGCTGAATAGCTAAATAGCGAAATTTACATATGAAGGACGGAACAACAGAATTTGAGGTTTACAGCGTGTCTATTTGACATGTCAAACTATCGTTATTTAACTGTGCCAAGGTAAAATCAAATTTGAACTTTATGGGACCTTTATCTTGAAAGACATATTTGAAATGGTCAACTGAGATACCCACCAGTTAGGTTACATGTATTATCACTCCCATCTGAACTTAGTGGCAAAAAATGAATTAAAACAACAGCATCACTTTTGTAAGTACAATATCTTTTTAAAAACTAAAAAAAAACATTATCCAGTCATTGTGGGTGACATTAGCAAAGCCATTAGACAGTTGGCCTGTCTGTCAAACTCTTTTTTTCTCTGTGAACAGGTAATGTACTTTGGAGATGTGGCAGGTCTAAATAAAAGAGATTATTTCAAAATCTCACTGAATCTGACTGTTACTGGTTTTTCTGACATTTACCCAACATGAACTGAACCTATGCCAGAAAGAAGAATGTCATCAAATTCTCCCACAGCAATGTGAGACTAAAATCATAAGGAAACATTTAAAGTTTAAAATTTAAATTCACAAGTTGATGAATCATGGTGGCATTTGGTATTTCCCCATGAGAGGTTTTTTTTGTTTGTTTTTTAATAGTTTCATTTTTGGTAAATAAGATTGTATTTTCATGAAATTAAAGCCCACATTGTTAAAGGAAAAAGACTAAACACAATAAAACTAGCCAAAAATACAGAAAGTAGAGCATATAAAGTGAGAGCAATAACTGTTAAACGTGACTGTACTCATATGGTCCTTAAGAGAATTTAACAAATATGCAAGCACATGCACACACACCAGAACAGGTAACATTTTTTAAGACCCTCAACATTATAAACAGAATCAGTTGCTTATGCATATGTGCATTTCACAACAGGAGAATTTCCTTGTGAGACACTCTCTCACTGATGAAAATACCCTTGGAGAAACAGAGTATATACAGCACATTAAGAGTGGTGAATGAGACCACTGATAACTGTTATTTATATTCCCACGTCACCAAAAGGGCAAAAAGGCAACATAAAGAAGAAAAATGAAAGAACACATGAAGCAGCATCTTGCACACACTGACTCAATGTGATGTATATGGACAAGTACCTGTTCTGTACTCAATCAAGTATGACCAGCGTTTGTGCCAATAGGCTGGTTGGGTAAGGTCCACACAAATTATTCAGACATTTCCATTTTTAATTACAGTTCCTCTAGGTAATACCTACAAAACATTGGGGTTTCAGTTCTCGTGAGAAAACAGCTCTGCTTGGGTTGAGAGGAGCTAGTAAACTTGTTTTTATGGGAATCAGATGACCGAGGCCCCTGATCCTGAATGAAGGAGACACCAAACCAATAGAGGGCCACCCTGCTTTTATGTTCCATCTGGATAATGAATGCACAAAACACACACATGCATGCACACACACACACACACATATGCAAGCAGCACAAGAGGTGGTGGCCGTGCCAGATTTCCACCATGCAGATGATAGGAACCATTTTCTGTCACATATGATGACTCATACAACTTCCTCATATTTTACAGTAAGTATGTTTTTTCTTTCTTTTGTTTTTTTCTTTGCGTACATGACTGTGCAATTTGGATCAGTAACCTAATTGTTACTTTTAATGTTGTGCATTAGGTGGTAACTACAGTAAAATGCAGGAAACTGCTGTTTTTAAACCTCTGTGGTGTTTGTGATTGGTGTGGGTGCAGGGTTTCCATTCCTGCACTATATGTTAGTTTCTTTTTCTTTTCCTTGTTGCACAAGAAAGCAAATGTATCTTATGTTTTATTTCAAGACATTTTACTTTGTTGTTGAAAACTGAAAATAAGAGATTTTTAAAAATAAAATGATGATTAATATCCTCCGTTTATGAGATAACATATGATTTTGAACTAAGCCATTATACCACCTGTGCTTGAGCTTCTTAAACCACGGAAACTAATGGCTGATTCTTTATATTCTTTTGAAAATATAAAGTGCTTTACTTACTTTTTTTTTTAAGAAGAAGAAGAAGAAAATAAATACTTTACTTACAAATTTGAACTTGTTTAAGAAGAGACTGACATAGTGTCCATAAAACAAAATGAAAAACAAGCACTGAACTTTGTTTCCAAAAGGTACCATTAAATAAAACTCATTTAAATAAGCATCACTTCAGGTTGATTATGATTGATTATGATTATACATATTATTATGCAAAGGTCCAAATTATAATAGAGCACTGCCAGCTGCAGTTACTAGAATTTCAATTCAAAAATACAGTTTTACACTCTATAGTTTTATACTATACATCATTGGGGCTGGTTGATATACATTTTACAGGAAAAAACTGTTTCTTATTCATGTTGCTTGACAGCCTCTTGCTGTGAGGCAACAGATGTAACCAGCAAGCCACATGCTGCCCTTGTTGGTGTCTTACAAAAAAACAAACAAAAAAACATCTTGTGTACATATGAAAGACAATCCATCGCATAAGTAGGATGATAAAAAAAAATCTTTACATAATAATTAAGAATAATAAATGCTTAATTAATTTTTGATTTAACACAGAATACAGTTTCACATGGTGTTGAAGAAGTTTAAACTTATGTATGAGCCTGTTCTATTTGAATACTCAGGTTTTCACTCCAAGCCATTAAATTCAGTTCAGTACACTTAAAGAACAGTTCCCAGAACAGCCATGTTTATCACATTTGTTCAGTATTTTTACATCGCTGACACTGATTATTCACCCAAACAGATGGACTCAGGTAAGATTGCTCTCTTTGTAATACTATCAATATTATCAATATTTTATTTTTAGCTGCATTTTCATTCATCATGACTTAGCATTTCTGATAATGATCTGCATCTCTGTTGTTGGTTTCATTATTAGGGTGGTTCCAGTCACATATCTTCAAGATGCTCCAGGTGATTACATGAATTGCATTTTCCACCAAAAGAAAAATTAAGGATGAAGTACAGAATCATGTTCCTCACATACTCAAGAAGCATTCATTACAGGTCATCAATAAAGGAGATCAAGCAGAACAAAATAATCAGTGAATATTTTGAATTACTTAAATCTTCTTAAAATTGAGACTATTTTCTGCTTTCAGTAAATTCTGTGATTGATTTAAAGTATTACGTATATCTCCAGGTCCATTTGACATTCAAAATCCATATCTGTGTACAAATATACCTCCATGTGTATGCTAATGTCATAACAGAGAAAAATGTTAGCTCTTCAACAATGCTGTTAAATCTATTTAACAGCATTGAAATCAATGAAAAAAAATATGTTCATTATGACTAATATTGACCAAATTTACGGGGGGGTTGGTAACATTTTTGAATGGGTTCAGGAGAGGGATGTTTTGGCCAGTTCCAACTGTTAAGTTAATTAAGTCAAGTCAAGGCAGTAAACTCATGGGCATTCATAAAAGCATTGAAAAGCAAAAATAAACAATCTTGTGATAAGTGAGGACATGGTACTAAAGTTACTATACAAGGCAGGCTGGCTGAGTTGCACACTATAAACCTTTCTGGAAGTTTTACACCAGTCACATATTTTTTTGAATACTGTAGATTGTGCTTTTTTAAAAGTTTGGGTCTTGCGCTACCAGTTTTCTTTTCTTGCACTAAAATACCACTTCAGCACAAGTGTTACAGGTCAGCAACAGACGAGCTAATTGTCATGCTCAAAAAACAATTTTGAGATGCTTTCAGGTTTGTGATATGGTGCTTTATCCTGCTGGAAGTAGCCATGAGAAAGAAAATGGGTGCACTGTGGTCATAAAGGCATGGACATGATCAGCAGCAATATTCAAATGGTCTGTGGCTTTTAAGCCATGTTGATTTGGTACAAAGGGGCTCAAAATGTGCCAAGAAAATATCCCCCACACCTCTACACGTCCAACAGAAGCCTTAATTGTTGATACAAGGTGGGATGGATACATGCTTTCATGTTATTTATGCCAAATTTTGACCTGACCATCTGAATTAAAACTCATCAGATCAGCAACATTTTTCCAACCTTCAATCGTCAAATTTGGTGAGCCTGTACGCTACAAGTTTCCTGCGCTTAGCTGACAGGAGTCTTCTGCTGCTGTAGCCCATTTGCTTCAAGGTTCAACGTGTCATGTGTACCAAGATGACATTCTGCATGTCTTGGTTGTAACAAGTACTTATTTGAGTTACTGTTACTTTTCTACAGTCTTGAACCAGTGTACCCAGTCTCCATGTAGAACGCACAAGACATGCAGAAGGCTATAGAGATGAAAATGTATCAAGAGTTGAAGAAATGAAGAAAGCAAAAGATAAACAAGAGGTGATTGTTGTTGATCAGGAGGTAGCAAAGATTAATGAGGCTGAAGCGAGGATGGCACTGAAGAGGATGAAGAGTGAAAAAGCAGCTGGGCCTCACAATGTACCTGTGGAGGTATTGAGGCGTCTAGGAGAGGTGGCAGTAGAGTTTTTGACAAGGACATTGAATAGGATCTTAGAGAGGGAGATGATGTCTGGAGAATGGAGAAGTATGATGGTACCAGTTTTTAAGAACAAGGGAGACGTACAGAGCTATGGCAACCAAGGGCTGATATGAGCATTTGTAAACAGCAGCGTTACTACAAATGTAATGCTTGGTTTCAGGATGTTGATAGACAAGTACAGAGAGGGTCAGAGGGAGCTGCATTGTGTCTTAGACCTTGAGAAAATATATGACAAGGTGCTCAGAGAGGAGCTGTGGTGTAGGTGTGTGAGTTCAAGGTGGAGGTGGGACTGCATCAAGGATCAGTTCTGGGTCCCTTGTTTGCTCTAGTGATGACTGACTGATGCGGTCTGACAGGACTTCCCATGGACTATGATCTTTGCAGCTGACACTGGAATCTGTAATGAGAGCAGGGAGCAGGTGGAGGAAAATCTTTCGGATGAGACGGAGGTTGAGGCAGATCTGTTTCTTGATATGGGCAAAACGGGCAAACGCCCAAAGCACATGTCTGAGGGCGCATGAGTGGGGAAAAAAAAACCCTGAGTGAAGATATTCAAACAAAGAAATGATTAAAACTCAGTTGTTTCATAAATATTTCAAACATAAGTGTAAGTTCACAACTGACTTTTATGTTCAAAAATAACTATTCAATTCCATTACCATTAAATTACTTTATTTACAATTAAGTTAACTGTTTCCTTTTTATATAAGTCTTCATATATTTTATGCCCAAATAGTTCAAGAGAAACCACTACAAATGAACAAAGTTCTGCACAGTTAAAAAGTTTAATAAATCCAACACTGGTGACAAAGTGCTATGTTTCTAACTTTTTTGGGGCTTTATAAAGAAAAAAAAAATGCACAGGGGATACCTTTCCAAAAAAGGATGATAACTGTTGTTTTCGGCAACCATTTATTCCCATGTCTAGTTAGAGGAGTGGGCAACCTTTAACCTCTTATGTTGGAGGAAGAGCAGACAGTGAGGGTGGTGGTGGTGTGTGTGCGTGTGTGTGAGTGTGTGTGTGTGTTGGGGGAGGAGGATGACATTCATCTCTGGATCTGAGGCCACAGATGTAATTAGCGTCAATCACACCCAATCACACCACAAACTGCTTCTGGTTGTATACCTATAATGTTAGATGGGTAAAGTTTTGGATGTTGAGATTCATGGTTAAAGGATCCATCAGTTACTCAGTTTCACCCAGAGCGTAAAACAAGCCAGGACCACAGCTGGGTGGAAGTCTCTCCTGGAAAAGAGAAGAATGAAGGTTAGCCACAGCAAGACATGTACATGTGTGCGAATGAGAGGAACCCAACTGGAACGGCGTCACTACAGAGATAAAGAAGGTGGAGCTATTAGGATCAACAGTCCAGAACAATGAAGAGTGCGTAAAAGAGGTAAGTAAGCAGGTTGGAACAGTTGGAGAAAAGTCAGGTGTGGTGTTTGAAGGGAATGTCAGTAGGAATCACAGGATAGGTGGAGAAGTTGATAGTGAGACCCACAGTTTTGAAGGGTTTGGAGACTGTTGCACTGAGGAAAAGACAGTTAGTGGAAACAATGTTGAGGTTCTCTTTGTCAAATGACGAAGATGAATAGGATCAAGAATGAGTACATAGTGGAACAGCACATGTTAGATGTTTTTGGAGAGAAAGTCAAAGAAGCCAGACTGTTTTTGACATGTACAGAGGAGGAAAAGTGAACATATTGGTAGAAGGACAATGAGGTTGGAACTGCCAGGCAGGAGGCCAAGAGGAAGACCATTGACAGTATATAACTATGGACAAACACTGAAGTTATGTCACCCACTGGATTCCGCAGAGAGCATTTGAAGCCCAGTTTTCCTCGAACTGCACGGCGCCATGATGCAAAGAGTCAGGACAAAGCTGTCAAAGCCAACAGCAGAGCCAAGGACTAGCTCTCGTTCAAGCATGTCAAATGAATCCGGGCATCTGATTGGTCAGCTTTAATGCTTAATATAAGTTTATCTGATATGGTACAAATAAATTCACCAGTTTAATACAACAATGATGCAGATCAAAAAAGATTTTTGCTTCAGGCTTTAAATATGTTTAATTCTGCCAGTTAGCCATTTTAACATGGGAGTCAAAGGGGATTTGCTCTGTTTTGGAGGCAGCACCTAGTGGTCAGTGGAGGAACTGCAACAAAACGTGGGACAGTTGTCGCTTGAGTAAGACCAAAGAGGAGATATCTTTGTGTGTATTGTGTATATTTTGTGTACATATTGTGTATTGTGTACATATAATTGTGTATATTTAATTCAGTGAATTCAGTAAAATAACTTAAATCTTATCTGTAAGTCTTAAACAATGTGAATGGTCAAAAAGAGGGTAGAATACTCATGCATGATTTTACAACAGATGAACACAAAGAATATCCCATCACTGATGACCCAGTTAAACACAATGTAACGATTAATGATGCTTGAAAGACCTGTTTTACTGAAATAATTTCTTTACAGCAAGAACATCCTATTTCAAGTTCTTTGGTAGCAATTTTGTTTTCAATGTAAACCATTTTTCTATTTAAGGTGTGTAATGTATTCCAAAAAATAATGTGAGAAAGTCAATTTAGTTCTAGTAAGGAGTTGAACAAATATTTTAAAACTTCTTCTTATTTGCATTTTCTATAGTGTCCTACGTTTTTTTTGTTTATGAATATGGGAAGATCTGCGAAATTGCATTTTATCCACAAGCTTCTTAAAAAAGTTATCCTAGGTACCAAACAATCCAGTATAGAAATCAGCTTTGTGTTACTTTGTGTTACTCATATTTGATTTGGCATAGATTTTAAAGTCGATTTCTGCTCTTGACACAATTCAATCATGCGGGCTTGAATGAGAACACTGGAAGAAGAACCTTAAAAGTTGGGTCTGAAGTGTTTATGCTGACCAGACAGCTGCTTTGACATAGTTTGCCATTCAGATAACCCCCACGCAATTCCAGCCCTGACATTCCCACCCTGCTATAATTGGTCACTTTTCTGAACCAATCAAACACATGATTTAGCAGGACATGCAGTATGCAGAGTTGTTCAGCACACATCACTCACATACACAATTTAGTGTCATAAACAGAATAATTTGTGGAACTGCTGCATCACTTGCAGGGTATTTTATAGAAGCATACGTGATGGGACCTGAATCTTATCTTGAAATAGATCACAGAGGTGGTCAGTCTCCATGACGACTGTTAGAAGATGCTTCTGAACGATGAGTTTATGTACAAAGAACCTGATAATGATGTAGGTGACTGGGTAAAACAAAAAAGCTAAAGAAAAACTGCCTGTCATACCGTAGAACCTAATAAATAAATGAATAAAAAAATATTTTTTTGGGGGGGGAAATGCTCCACTGCAGTTTACATTTCATAAACCAGAAGTTTGACTGCTGCCACACAGCACAACACTCAACTAAGTAAGATCTAATACACCTTCAGCAGAAAACAATATTCCTATTCGTTATGTAGATAAAGATGAGAGCACAGATATCAAAAGTCAAAGGTGAACAAGTATGATATGGTATTTTTTGGGAACATTAGACCAGTGTGAATGTTATAATTACATGAACAGATTATATACAGTACAGTGGGATCTAAGTGTTGTATAAATCTGGCTGAAACAGATTTCAGCCAGATTCCTTCCATTCATGTCCCTGTTTTTATGTTGAGGAACATACTGTAGTCTGCTTATTGCGTCATACCCCTGTGTCACTGCAATGTTTGTGTCCACCCAAAGAATGAATTATATTCAAGAAACTTTTTTTTTTTTTTTTTTGGGACTGCTGTCCAAACCATACATTGTGTGTCATGAAACAGCAGTGTGTTCCCTAAAAAGCTCCAAAAACTCTGGTGGAACTAATAGTGACTAACATATACAGATTCCTCAAATATCTTGACTTAGAAAAAAACACAAAAACGTATTGAAAACACAAACTTTAATTTCATATTATTGCTTCAAATATGGGTTAAGATATACAGAGCATCTAGTTTCCATGGTAGCCCCTAATTCATAGAGGTTCTTGATCAGATTGAATGCACCCTGTTGTGGTGGTGAAGCCACTGAGGATAACAAGGTTCTACATGAAGAAGTGATTTTTAAAACGTGACTTTAATTTATCAAAATCCAAGCAAAAAAAAAGTACAGGTGATGAATAGAAAGTATAGTTTGTTTAAACGGATATACATCAATTACGTTAACAGTTCGATAACGCCACCTCTGCAGCCATTTCTGTTCACTCCCCTAAGCCCACCTCATACTCCCACTCCAACCAAAAGCTACTTTTTATGTATGGAAAAGCTCAGGTTGAATCTGCACTATTTTTTATGGTCACATTCCAACCCATATATCTGCCACACAACTCATCAACTTCACTGTGAGAGTATGTGTGCATGTGTGTGTGTGTGTGTGTGTGGCGTGTTGAGGAGCGTGGCGAGCCAGTCTGGAGAGGCAGTGGGATACTGGGCTCA
>JBAMYA010094915.1:0-21224 GCA_037176975.1 Arrhamphus sclerolepis | reverse complement strand
GGCATTTCTAACAGCATCGGTCATCAGCCTCACATGGTCCTCCCTCCTAAATCCCACCTGAGACTCCAACACATCTCTAGGTAACTCTCTGGAGGGAAATGGGTGCCTCAAACAATCGAGTGTGTGGTGACAGATGCATCAGTCTGCTCTGTACACCTGCACAAAACGGACCCAGGGTCCAAAAACCTTGTTTTTCCTTGAAGGCAAATGATGGACATGATGTCCTGACAGGCAGGAATGTGTTCAACCAGCACAAACACAATAATTCGCCATCATCACTTCTCTATCTCTCTGTTTCTCACTACTGTTCTCCCAACTCCATCCATCCACAGTTAAAGTTAACAAGCATGAGATTGTATTGTTTGCCTCTGCCTACGTCATATGACGCGTTGCTAACAGAAGAGTGGCTGCTGTCAGAGTCTAGCTTAATATGGGTGCATTTTCATTAAAATTTCTGTTTTACATCCTGTTTTACATAGGAATTTTTAGATACATGTTTTTAAAAGACTATTTCTGACAAAGTCAAGTATTCATTCAGTTTTGATTTAACCTTAAGTTGCCCTTTAAGCTGGGCAGATGCCAGATATGTGCAGGTGTTAGTGGGTTTTTGTTTTGTTTTGTTTTGTTTTGACCAGGGTATCTAGCTTGCACTTTGGAAATGCTGAAATCTGTGGTCTGCAGGACACATTGAGATTTTCCAAAGTTAAATTGCATATACAGTATATAGCCTAGACCTCTTTGAGGTTTAATAAATGACATTAACATCTGTAAAAACAAAGCAAAACTGTTAGAAGCCATTCCATTCATTTAACTTCATTTGTTTAGCTTCCATTTGAATACAAATTGTTTCTAGGTGCTTCTCAGTGACCCAGAGAATGATACCCAAGCAAAATATTAAAGCAAAGGTAAAACCTATTCTTATGTTATTGTTAGCCCAGACGCACTGAACTTTGTGTGAAAGGTAATGTTTTTCTTGGCTGGCATGTACAACATGAGCAGCGCAGCAAAAATCATGAAGGACGGTTATGATAGTTGCTGGTGAGATAACATCAATAACACTGGAGATCGCTTCTGTGTTAAAATATTTATTTCAACCATGCCCTTCAGCCAAATCTCCTTTCTTAATATAGTCTTAGAATAAGACAATTTCTGTTGCTGTTGATACAAATACAACATCTGGACTGTATATGTCCATGTGCGTGCTGTTCCAGATATCACATTCTGTCATTCACTTGAAAGCCAAGTGACGGACACCTGCAGTTGTGGATGTGAAACAACAAACCAGATTTTTACCAGATGAGATCAAACTTCTGCCCCTGAAATATACTGGAAGAGGGGATTTGTTGTGCTGACCAGCTAACTGCTAGCAACTATGCTCTCTGGAAAAGTAGCCAGTGAGCTGAATAATGAAAGGAAAAGAGAGGAGAGCCAACAGAGTCCAAAATTCATGCTCCCTACCAAATGTAGGCCTTTATTTCCCCAGTTACCCACACTGATGAGTGGTTTTCTTGAGGCTACACAGCTGTTTAGCCCCAAGCCCTTGAGTTTCTTTCACATTGTGCCTGTAGACATGTTCTTATCCACTATTAAACATAGTGAGTTCTATTGTTGTTGTTTTTTTATGATTTGATTTTACCAAATGTTTAAATGATGCAGATTACAATCATTCAAGAGTTTTTTGTTTTGTTTTGTTTTTATTTTCCTTAAAGATGATGGTTTTCTACCAGCCTTTCAGTTTTTAATGTATTGGATGGTTCTCAACCCAATTTTAGTAGTTTCAGCAGTCTCCTTAGATGTTTTATGCATGCCAATAATTTGCTCTTTCTGAAACAGATTAACATCATAGGATGTGTCTTTCAACATGTTCCTTTAAGAAATGAGAAGCTACCCATTGCATCAGATGAAGTTAAATAACTTGTTGAAGCTGAAACATCATCGTCCATGCAGTAATTATCCAATGAAAGGCTCTTACCTATTTGCTTAGTCAAATCCGGGCTACTTTTTTGGACGGCAGTGTAATCGCTTAAATGGGTAGTCACTGAACAATATCTGACTGGGGTAATAAAACTCCATGATGACACTCGTTTTCTCGGCCTAAAGGGATTCTCACGGAACAGCACTGCGTTTGGATATGGATTCATAAGCTTCAACCAGATGGTTTAAGTTTAAAGTTAAGCTCTGACAGCCCACACGCCATCTCAGAGAGTGTGCCTGCTTTATGATCTAAATGAAAGAAAGGAAAACTGTGTTTATTGCACTATATTGGCCAGGAGCAGTGAGCAGAGACGTCACTGCGCAGTGGAGACGGAGGGAGGAGAGGGGGGAGGGGGTGTCCAGCGCCTCCTCGCGATGCGCTCGCGACACTCAGCAGCAGCGCGTCGGAGGATTCCAGGTCCGTGACGGAAAAACAGCGCAGAGACGCGGACAAACGCTCTCCACAGCGATCAGCACCGCTGCTCAGTCAGGGACAAGTTTCCCCGCAGGTCTCCTGTCCGGCTGCCGCAGTTTTGCGAGCGCGCACACGCACTCTGAGGAGCGGTGATGTGATGGGTGTCGGAGCGGAGACCGGGAAAGCCTTCTTTCGCTGGGGAAGCAGGATGATGATGATGATGATGATGATGATGATGGAAAACAGGAGCTCCAAGTTCGCTTTTTTCTTGCAGCCGAGGCTCAGTGGGGAATAAAACTGGGATTAAAACTGCCAGAATTGCTCCAGTCCTCTCCGTTTCCGCGCTGACATGCCTGCTGATAATAAAGCTCGAGCTCTGCTCTGGATCTACATGTTGCGCGGCTGATGCAGCTGCTGCGCCTCAGTTGGGTTTCTTTCCTGTCCATATTTGGAGTTTTTTGAGCAGGTGGTTAACATCTCATCCAGGTCAGAAACATGACCTTTTCGTGTCTGCGCTGAGTGTTACAAGCCTCTCTGTGACATGGAAAAAACAGGATCCTACAGCTTCCTGTGTTACTTCATTCTCAATTTGCCCTTCATGATTTGTGCAAATGGTAAGTGAACTGAAATAGACTTAAAAAGCTCTAGTTGCAAATAGCCTATGCCACCCACACACAGGATTAAATATTCTCTGTAAATGTCGAAACTAAGCCTACATATTTTACTGTAAGGGAAAAGGGGAGAAAAAAAGATGTAAAATTATGAAGGCATATGATAAAAGCAAGACTGAGTTGTGCCCTCGATTCAGCACATGAAAGAGATAGGAAATTCTCCACATCAGATTAAGCAGAGGCAGATCTGAAATGTGATGTTAGTGTGTGAGGATGGTAGGCCAAGAGCCCAGAATATATATCAGTCTTATGGGAGGTGAAGAGCATCAGTTTCACAGTCCCCACTTGTTCATTAATCTGTCATTTTGCCTCTGTGCTGCTGTGTTCTCCTTCCAACACCAAAGCGGCATTTACTGAAGTCCCTAAAGATGTGAGCGTGGGCGAAGGAGAGGATGTGGAGATGCCCTGCGCCTTCAAGGCTGTCAGCTCAACACCCATGTCTCTAGAGATTCAGTGGTGGTATCTGAAGGAGGATGGCCCCGAAGAGCTGCCTCCTGAGCTGCAGATCAGCGCTCCAACGAACAGAGCCAAGGTACTAGAGAGCGTCCACCATCACCCAGTCATAACTCGATCTTGTTTACCTCTGCCCTACACGATCTCTGCATCCTTTACAGAACTAGTTATCCAGCAGTAGAAAATATCTGTACACTTTGTCGCAGTATTTGTACTGGCTGTAATTAGAAATACACAGGCCACAAAGACCTAATGCAGACAGCGTCTCTGACCTGCAGGAGCTTCCATTTTACTGCAATTTCAAGTCATAATCAGCACTCTGCTTGTGGTTAGTGTAATTCCATACATCATGCAGTTTTTCAGTGTTCAGTAACATTATCATGTTATGCGTCCATCCTTGGGGACTTTTGTTTGTCTTTATGTCCAGACAGTATGCGAGTGAGCATGTTTGTTGCTCAGTACTGTGGGAAGGACACTTGTTGGTCCTCAAATCCATTAAATTCTTCTCAGGTCCGCTGCTTAGAGCTGCCATGATACAATATTGTGGCAGGAGGACGCAGTGGGAATTACTTTTCCCTTCAGCATAACGAATCAGACTCAGTCTTTTTCTGCTGTCTGAAGAGTCAGAGACAATCACATCTGTGGCATTTCCTCTGCGGGTTTAAGCGCATGCAGCGGGGAAAATGAGTGCAGAGCAAAAAGGAGAGAGACAGGGGGAGAGGTTATCAATGGCGTCTTTGAGGCGTACACAACCAGCTCTGGTCCTGCCATTCGCTCTCTCCAGCAGAAACAGAACAATCCTGTATTTTCATCTAAAATACTTAGCAGTTTTTTGTCAACTGCACATCTGATTCATCATGCTTTTGTCTTTTCAGGATGGTTTGAGAGAAGGCACAAAAATAAGTGTAAGTATCGACTTTGAAGTCTGTTTTCAGAGTAATAAGCATGTGATCAATCATGTCCCTATTTACTTGACAAAAAATACTTAGTATACAGCAGACATCTGTTTTGAGAAACAGCATGTGAAAGCTCAGTAACCATCCTTATTCATATTTATGATGTTTTTTTCATTTATTTGTATAAATTTCCTGCTATTCAGCCTCCGCATATGGCTTATCTCCCTATGTTTGCAAACCTCTGAAGATGGAGTCAGTGTTAGACATAATGTGACAGCTTCAGGTTGAGAATAGGACATTCAAGTAAAGGTAAAGCGCCCCCTTATCAAGGATAATTGAAGATCTATAAGAATTAATGTGTCGGTCTGCTGAGCAGCTAATATACGGTCATGATTTGGTGCAGATTTTGGTGCCTGCACTCCCACCTCCAGCCATAAGACATGAAGCCACCCTCATTAAGCTGATGATTAATGCGCAGTAAAATCAGGTTTCATTTCAGTGTTTCCATTTGTCAGGGTTTTTAGTGTTTCCATCTCTCTACTTCGGTTTCAGACCGTGCGTGTTCAGGGCAATGCCATCTCCCACCGCCTCAGCCTGTCCAAGGTGAAGAAAGAAGATGAGGGGGTGTACGAGTGCCGTGTGTCTGATCTGTGGGCTGAAGACACTCAGGAATTTACAGTTCACGCCTCGCTCCATGTCACACCGGGTGGCGGCATGGTGGCAGAGGAGGCTGTGTCACACATCCAGAACCGCTGGCCCCTGAGGAATACCAACACAGCTCTGGGAGGGGGCTCAGCAGGAAGCGCCACCTCCAAGCCCAGCCAGGGGCTGGCTGGGGGTGTGAGGTCAGAACAGGGAAAGCACCGGGTGCCCCAGCAGGCCCAGCCCGACCTCCTCCCCTCCATCTCATCTACCACCACCACCACCACCTCAGTGGCCAAGTCGTCAGCCTCACCGCTGCCTGGGACTGCAGCCATCCTCCGACAGCAGCAAGGAGCTGGTGAGCGTGGGGAAGCGGGGAGTGAAACAGTGCCACAGTGACCCCTAGTGGTTGTACACCTGAGATTTGCAAAACACAAATGCAGTAGACCACTGCAGCGTTGGTTGCTGCAGTGGTCTGTGTCTCACATTTCATCTGTCTTTATCAATCTAGTTAGGGCTCTTTAGCTCTGTGCTGTTTTGAAAGATTGTTCAGGTTAATGATGCACGTGCACTGTGAACTCCACCTCTGTGATTTTCATTTTCATCATATAGTAATCAAGTCTGGTGTCACTTTAGTTTTCAGTCACCCAATACACTTCTTTCCTTCACTTCATGTTTAAATTCCATCTGTGAAATCTTTCATTTTAGCTGTCTTTGGAACAAGGGGCAAAGATTTTGAATGAGAGGCATGTAGATATTGATGATAAGTTTATTGTCTGTATCTTTGCATCAGGAGTGATTGTTCTTGCATATGGCTTATAAAGAGATAATTATAATGTTGCACTGCTATGAGTGATTACACAGCAGTTTCTGCATATGTATGCTCAGTAGGCGTTGTCTAATGATCATGTGTCACCCAACTCATTGTTCTTGATCTTCAGGGGACACCTGCCACACCTCAGTCACATCTGTCAAACCACTTTAAAACAAGGAACACTTAAGTTGAGTTGTGTACGGATGGACACCTATTTATATCTACTTCTGCCAGCAGCTTGGCAGATGGTATGGGCAGGGATGGGAGGGGGTGGGTGAGGGGGGTGAGTTGTAATCTACCTCCTCATAGCTCTTCCCCTGCTCCATTTCTGAAGTGTACTTGTGAATAATTAAAACTCAACAAAGTCTTTTGGAGGCTTGTCGGGCATGCTGCTGATTCAGAAAGCAGTCAGTCTGAATGAAACGACAGACTCTGTGCAGGGCTGGAACATGCAAATACCATATGTTGGCATGAAGAGCCTGTAGTTTGCTTCACTCAAGCATTTATGCTTCCATTTGTCTGTTATGCTGCAAAATGACTGGGCTTAGTCAGAGGTGTTGGAGGTGGTTAGAGTTGAAATGATTTCTGTTTTTCTGTGTGCACTGAGTTCTATCACAGCTTTATTATTCTACAGTTCTCCAGCTGTGATCAGTGATTCAGAACAACAAGGGAGGTGACTTTTTCAGCATCCCTTTTCTTTACTAAGAAAATTTTTGGCTTAGTCTGGCAGGACAGTCAGATCCTCTGTGTCTCTGTGAAGCAGGATTAACCAGACTCTAATAAGACAATAATATCTTAAAAATACATCATGACAACAGGCATTACTGAAAGCATCCATGATAAATGCATTGTTTTTAGATTTGACTTATTTCTGTCACTTCTGTTTCAAATACAAGTGTTTTTTAACAAATGAGGAGAAGATCTGTTTCTGTCTCAGTGAAGCACAGTTATGGTGGATGTTTGAAGTCTCACTTGAGCTGAAAGGAGGTTTAATCCACAAATTGTAGGTGAAAATAATGCAAGAAATCTGACAGAATTAATGTGTTTACCTCCATCAGTTCATCCAGGCACAGGCAAAAAGTGTGGTGTTCAGTTTAATTGGTACATGTACCAATATAATATTCTTTCAGATGCTGCAAGTGTGGCTGTAATAACAATACTGAGGGCCTCTTTGGGTCGTCGTTCTTAGAAATGATCATCTATCAGGTTGTCATCGGTTACATGGCCTGGGGGAAACGTGGGGCTGCTTTTCACACTGCCTACAAGTGGATTTCTCTGATAGAAGCAAATACGCATGTCCAGAGAAAAAACAGCAAGACTCACTACCCTGTTCACAGATTTCAGCCTCCTGAAATACACAGAAGTGCACGGCACCAATCTAAAGGCCTGGATATAAAAAATCGATACCTTTCTGGAATCAATCAAACTGCTTTGATCAGAAAACTCCTCATCATTCGATACCTAATTTCGATATCGTGTAGCAACACCACCACCACTCTGCTATTTAATCAGTGAGGTGCCACAGTCACGCAGTGCTGATCATCCAATCCTGACATGACAAGGCAGTACAAGTCTCAAAATTCTCTCTGGAAACACAGTAGCTCCAGTACAGTCTGTGGTGAAGAGAATTGTCATCACTTACTCTGTCCTGTGCGGCCCACTAGCAGAATATTTAGTATGCTGTCGTGAGTTTCAACAGGATATTTCCCTTCTCATGGTGATGGATTTACTCTGGGTTGAAGAGCTCTCTTGGTTTGCTATCGTCTGCTGTCTGGCCGTCTGGTTCTATAAGTAGCCACTTTGATGAATACTACCATGAATTTTCTCAATAACCATATCCCAAGGGAAGCTGGCGATATTGAGTCCAAATGGGCCACGTTCAACCTCCATTGATGATGTAGCAGACTGGAACTTTCATAGCGGCAATCCTCAAACCTGGTGGTGGCCACCTCGGGTGAGAGAGTCCATTAGGTTGAAAAAGGAGCTTGGTTCGCTTGTGGGACTCTGAAAGCAGCAGACGGGTACTAACAGGGCAGTGGGCTGTAGCCTCTGCGTTGTCTAATGCAAAAACTCAATGTGGGAGAAGTTAAGTGAGGCCATGGAAACTGACCTATGGTTGGCCCCAAGAAGATTCTGGCAGACCATCATATGGGGAAAGCGGTACTTCACCATCATTGTGTCCAGTGAGGATGGGGTGCTTTTGACCTCGACAGGAGATGTTGTTGGGTGGTGGAGGGAATACTTCAAGGGTCTTCTCAATCAGCCAACACGTCTTCCACAGAGGAAGGTGTGTCTGTGGACTCTGAGGTGAAGTCACCCATTACTGGAGCTGAGGTGACCAATGTAGTTAAGTAGCTCCATGGTGGCAGGGATCCAGGGGGATCCTGAAGGGAGCATGGGAGTTTGCCTAACCACTCCACGTGTGAATGGTTGAGTTGGAGAAGGTATTTTCTCAGTCCCCTGGGGGTGTCCCCTGGGGGATGCTCCATGAGTATGAGGTACTGGGTCTGTAGCTACAAGTCATCCAGTTCCTATACAAATGGAGCGAGTTTGGTCCACATTGCTCGTTGGAATTTGGATTCATTTCCAGTGAGAGATGGACTCCTCCTGGACTGCCTTTTGTCATTGACTGTCTTCATAAAAGTCATGAACTTAATCAGTGATGCTTGGTGCGGCCAAGGAGCAGAGGGGTTCCGGTTTGTTGATGTCAGTATTTCATCTCAGCTTTTTGCAGATGGTGTGATCCTGTTGGAACCATTGGTCTGGATCTTCAGCTCTCACTCATTGGAGCAGTTTGCAACCAAATCTGAGACCAGAGTAGAATGTCCTCTCCAGGTTGGGAGTTAGGTTCTGTCTCAAGTGGAGGAGTTTAAGTATCTCCGGGTCTTGTTCATGAGTGAGGGAAAAATGGATCAGGAGATTGACAGCTGGATCGGTAGAGCGTCGACAGTAATGTGAATTCTGTAGCACTCAGAGTTGGGCCAAAATCAAAGCTCTCTGTTTACTGGTCAGGCTTTGTTGAGGTGGTTCAGGTGTCTGGTCAGGATGCCTCCCAGGGAAAATGTTTTGGGCATGTCCAACCCGGAGAAGACCACAACACAGACCCAGGACGCGTTGGAGAGGCTTCATCTCTCGACTGGCCTGGGAATGCCTTGGTGCAGAAGGGGAAGATGGCTGAGGGGAGCTCTCTACTTACTTGGCTGCACCGGCGATCCAAATCTATGTAGTGAATGGATGGATAAACAACTGATGGACTGAACCGTAGAGAGGACAGATGCTGAATTGTGTTTCTCTCTGAATTTCCTTTTATTGTAAAGGTGAGGCAAAACTTGGACTGAAGCCTTGAGAATTCTTCTTTGTTGGATTGAACTGAACTTTTCTTTAACAGAACTGGTAAAAATGTCTTTGTGACTATATCTATCTAAGCAAGACTGAAAGTAAAGAATGAATGGATGAATGAATGACTTTGGCATTTGTGTTTGGGTGGTTCAGTTCACAGACGGATTTAAGTTTCATGAGTTGGATATTTTGTGAATGATTTAATAAGAAGAGAAGACAAAAGACAGTATTAAAGATTATTATTATGGTATTACCATGACACCCAACATAATAATCTAAAGGCCAATAAAAAATAAATGAATAAATAATGCCAAACAGTTACATTATGAAGTAATCTATGTAACCTGCATATGTTAGCTGCCTGATTGTTAGTTGATGATCACTGATGTGCGACGTAAATGCTCGCAGTCACAAAATCTTCTTTCGTTACTGGAACTAGGACCCAGTTGTGCCTGTTGTTCTGGTCTTCACAAAGTATTCACAGAGTGGTCATAAAAGTTTCATAAGGCATGACAAAACATTCATCTCAATTTAAAGAACAACAGAAAAAAGAAAAAAAAAGTTTTAATTTCAACTGCCATTTCATGAGATGATGAGTATCTGCTTCTCACAGTATATCTAATATAAGAATAATGCAAGTAAACTGTGGTTCTAACTGGGGGGTCACACCAGCATGAAGTGTGATCACCAACTTGTTTTACTTCTTAAAAAAAGATCCAATGTCCTGTTTTTGTGTCATTTCACAAAACAAAAAGCAATCAGACTACATTAAATTCAAAATTTGGGCTCAATTTGGTGTTGTTTAATTTTTAAAAAGCTATGCTTTGCGTAATAGGTACAGATGTGTTCCTGCTTGGATTACTGGTACACAAAAATGAAAATACAGCATTTTTGCTCCTTAAAAAAAGTAGCTAAAGCATTTTTTTCCAACACCTGCTATTTAAAATGTAATCCTTGAATCTTAGCTTTGGTCCTTTGGTTTATGCCTCATGATCGAAGTGCTAATGTGTACGATAGGGCAAGGCAGTTAGTCGAAAATGAATCAAAACTGACATTTAGAACCAATAATCAATGTTCTCTTGCTCATGTCAATTATTTTAATAACCTTTCTAGTTTGAAATAGTCATTAAATGACCATATATAATTAAACATATGTGCTTTCACTCACTTGTGTAAAAAACAAGTTGATTATATTTGTAGCAAACAGCTTGTTAGTGATCCCTGAGGATAAAAAATAAAAATGATGTGAAAATAATTACTCATTAATTGTAATTGAGGTTCAGCTAATCGTGATATTGATTTAAGGTCTTCTCTAAATTGTATTTGAACGTTGGCTTTTCTTGGTATAGCATTGAATAGAAACATGGTTAGCACTTTACAGTAACTGATGAGGTAAAAGTGAGTAAGAAACAATAAAACCTAGGAATGAATCACAAAATATAATAAAACTACAGTGAAACCCAGCATGGGGACATGTATCAAAGAGTTCCTGGCTAGAAAACTCATCCTGCAGGTCAGCTCCCAGCTTCAGGTCAAAGAAATGAACTGAAGACCGAGGAAGATTACGTACATACAGCAGATTACTGTCATTACCTTTGACCGCATCACATGAAACTCATCATGTTCCACTGTAGCCAGCGCCTCTTCTGAAAAACCATGAAGAGCATCATTGTGACACCTACAACACCAACCTAACTTTTTACGTAATGAGTCATGTTCCATGAGACGGCACAGATACCCCGAGATGTGGAAACAGATGATCTGTTGTAGCGACCCCTAAAGGGAAACGACAAAAGAAGAAAAGAATTCATGAAGGTTGATATATTGAATAAATGCCATCATGTAACCTGACTTTGGAGCTGAACAATTTGGGGGCAGTAATTCTGACAGAAACTGCGATTGGAATTTGATTTGTGATGTAACGTTTTAAAGTCAAGCTTCAGCTCATTATTCACTAATGTGAACTGTAGAAAAATGACCAGACCAGCACTTCCAGCCCAAGACCAGTGCTTTTTCTGTGTTTTCATTGTACTTGCCTATGATGCATTTACAGATGTTGGCAGATGTTCACTATGTTGCCTGAGGGAGTAGTTTACTCCAAAAAATAAAAACTCAGTTTTGAGCTGAATAAATATGTGGTAATTGCATCAGTTAAAATTGTGATTTTGATCAAAAAATCAATAATCTTTAAGCTCTAGCTGACTCATAACCATAACCTGTACCTGTGAGACAGTAATGTATTCTGTGCTCATGGAAAGATATACAGTTATGACTCGGAGTGTTGTGATCCTGGGGAGCGTTTGGTGAAATTATATAAATGATATTGCTATTTATAGATTCTTACTGAAACCAATCAACAAAATGTGACCCGTTGTGGAGTAAATTCACGTCCAGCTGAAGCACAATAGCTGACAGTCGAGTTCTTTTCACTGTTCTTAATCCAGATGATCCAGTGTTGTCCTCTTTGCTTAAGTTCATTTATTGTGGCTTGTGAATCAGCTGTTCTCTCAGAAATGCTGCAGTAATATGTCAAACGTTTTATCAAGTCTGACTGTGACGCTTCTTTTTAACAGAACAAAGTCACTTTACTTTTACTGAAATCCGTGACTTCATTCATCCATAGATGATCTCCAGTTTGTCATATGTGAATATTTGATTCATGATGATGGTTTATTGGGTAAATGAGTGTTTGCGCTCAGTAAACACACATATGTGAACTAAATCTGCATCAGATCAACAACATGAATGCCACATGCATGGATGTGGTTGATCCGCTTGACAGCCATGCGCTTTTGTCAGTGGAATAAACCTAAATACATATGTCACTTGGTGTACTGCTGTAAATGAGCCAGCAACCAGCTCGGTGGACTCAGTAAATACAAGTGAGACTTTGGTGCTTCACCAGGACTTAACACTTCATTAGGTGGAATGGATTAAATTTGAGGTGCATGCAACCAGTGCAGGGAAGCGGAGAGGCCTGGTGATGAATATTGCCGTGTTGTGCACTGATATTTTCACATTTAGGTCCCTGAGTGAACTGTCACCTAGGTGGACTGCCTGTCTCTGTTACGCAGAATCAAATACAGCTGAAGTGGCTCTCTGAGGAAACCAGAGGAATCTGTCTTCAGCACTTTTCTCACCCCCCACACAGTTGATCTCCTGCAAGCATTTGTCAACTGATGAAGGTTAAAAAACATAGCAGAATTGAAAGATTACCTCTGCTGCCTAATACTCAAAAATGCAGGCATCTGTCACTTTCCTGCAGTGTCATTGGCTTGAATAGCAGAAACAATTAGTATGGGAGGGGGATGCAGGAGAACAAGTGAGTTAAGCTGTCTTGTGTCTCAAATTGCCTCTCATATTTTCACTCATCCATGTGTTTCAAATTGCCAACACTCCCATCAGCGTCCTGTGCATGCTTGGCTCACTGAGGCCTCAGCAGCTGCTAAGGGGGGAAAACGTCAGATGAGCAAGTTCCCAGATTGTAAATAACGTTTGCCTCAAACCTTGCAGATATGTTTTTTTTGTCCCACATTTGGCATTGAATGATGGTGCTTACTCAGGATTAATGCAGCTGCCTGAACTCATCTACAGGCGCGCCAGAAATGGTCAATTGTTGTTTGGATTGTGTGTTTCATGAGGTGGCATGCTAAGACTGACAATAAGGTGAGATTTTGATGAGCAATTGTTGACCCTCATCATGTCAGAGAGCAGAGACGCTGCACTGCCACGTACAGTCAAGAACATTTTACTGTACTGGCGATTTTTCATGGTGTTAGGTGCAAAATGTAGAATCAGAAAGTGCAAAAAGCCAAAAAAGGTGGTCATAATAGTTAATAAATAAATAATGAGTTGGCGGGGGGTAAGGGTGTCAACTGGCAGCAGGCTGACTGCAGTGGAAAAGAAACCTTTCTGGTGGCGTGAGGTCCTGGTCCGGGACCGAAACGGTTTGTGTCCAGGACGAGATGATGTTTGTTCAACACAGGATTGATCTTTTGAAGCGGGAGTGTGATGAGATAGCGTTACTTCAGCGCGCCTACAATCACGTGACCACTCTGAACATCACATCAAATCTGGAAGAGGTGCGACGTTTCAATTAATATGTCAAGGCTTTAAAAGGGGTCTTATCCACGGAGACACTCGTGACACAGACTTTTCAGGTCGTCCCCTCAGATGCAGTACCAACTTAATGCCAGCAGGTGTCGCTCCTCTGACTGTATGAACTGTGTCATTCTTGAAGCAACTGTCTCAAAGTGGTTGACTGCTTCATGAAGGTTCAGTCCCACCATCTCAAGGATGAGAGTGGTCAGCTGTAAGGTTTCCAGGTTTTGGAGATGTACAGCTGCTGGAGATGTAGGATGATGGCACGCTGCAGCTTGGACTTGTTCCTGGTGGTGGCTGCAGCAAACCAGACTGTTATGGAGGATGTGAGGATGGATTTGATGATGACAGTGTAGAAGTTCACCATTATCTTCAACACAAGGTGAAACTTCTTCAGCTACTGCAGGAAGCACAACCTCTGCTGAGCCCTCTTGGTCTGGGAGCTGATGTTCTGCTCCCACTGGAGCTCCTGGGGGATGGTGGTACCCAGGAAGCAGAAGGACTCAGCAGAGGTCACCGGAGTGGCACAAAGGATCCACAAAGGTCCCCATGGGGGGACCAGATGGTGGCCATATTTAGCCATAGTCTTCTTTCCTGTCAGGGTTCATGTGCGTTTTATCAAACAGTATGAAACATAATCAGCACTGGCAGATGAGTTTCTAATAAACAGGATAAATCTCCACCCAGACTAGTATTTTTTTCATCTTTCAGATAAACTCCCTCACCCTCAGCACCTGTTTCTGACTGTCTTTCTGCAGACCAGTTAGGGCCAAGTGTTTTGTTTCTGAAAACCTCCATCTCTCTGTCTTCTGTAAACCCTGAAACTGCATGAAAAGACACACAAACCTTTACGCCAACAACACTGTTTGACCATGATTTAGTTTCAGAGGTATAGGTTGTAAGATAATCATTGGTCATAAGCTAGTTGTAAGAAATTATCAGATGTGAGAACACAGAAGAGCTGCTGAAAAGAGAAATGTGAACAGATATGTCGGTGTAGGTGAAATGTAACGTCTGAGCTTAAGTGGAACAGTTGGGTGTCACAGAAAAGTGATAATTAATTCCCAGTTTGTGAGATAAAGAGAAAGAGAATGTTCTCAGTTTCATCACCAAACTCAAATACGGTCTGATGTCTCCCTGGCATTGTTGAAAAGGTCAAATTTGCTTCAGGTGGTTCATCTCGTGAGAGGCGGCAGACACTCCTGGCAGGTAAAATGATGGTAAATGACCCCAGAAACAGGAGAGCACAATGGATTGAAGCAGAAGAGAAAACTCTACAGGGAGATAAGAAAGGGCAGTAGCATCTCTGGTTGATGCATGTCAAGTCCTTGGAGATGCTATCTTTCAGGATCAGGTCCCTGGAAACATAAACTATAGAAATCCTTCTGTCTAGATGTAAGAATAAAGAGTGATTATAAAAATTCTTTTTTTTTCTTCTGCCACACCCCAGCCTTCATCTGCAGGTGTCTCCACAGAGCATTATTTGACAGCAGTCATCTAGCTGGGTACTGTGTGTGTGTGTGTGTGTGTGTGTGTGTGTGTGTGTGTGAGGTGTTGGTTTCTAGTTAAAGGATTCACTTCTTCTGTCTAAGACTGTGAAGGGTTGCTTTGATGCACTCACTGGCACATGTTGTTATAACGATTAACATTATGAAGAGAGAGAGAACATCTGGTGGGCAACATTTCCTTCACGCAAGCATGAAACTCTGACGTCTGCTCTGGCAAACCACACATATTTACAACCTCAGTTCCAAAAAAACTGCACTGCCGTGTAAAACAAAAACAAAAACAGAATGCAACGTTTTACAAATCACATAAATGCCTGGCTTATTCCCAAAGGAATTTCAACACTTGTCCAACATATCAAATGCTGAAACTGAGACATTTTACTATATCAGCTCATTTCGACTTTGATGGCAGCAACACACCTTGAAAATGTTTGAACAGGATGATGTTTACCAGCATCTCCTCTTTTTTTAACAGCTGTCTGTAAACATCTGGGGAGTGGGAAGACCAGTTCTTGGAGTTTTAGGAGAGGAATGTTGTCTAGTCTGATGCAGGATTCCAGCTGCTCAACAGTTCTGGACCTTTGTTGCTGATTTGTTTCAGTTTATGATGACCCAAATATTTTCTCTGGGTGAAAGGTGTGGACTGCAGACGGACCAGTTCAGCACCTGGACTTCTCATGTGAAGCTATGCTGTTGTGATGGATGCAGTACGTGGTTTAGCACCGTCTGGCTGAAATATGGAAGGCCTTCCCTGAAAGAGACATCTGGATGGGAGCAGATGTTACTCTAAAGCCTCTACGTACTCTTCAGCATTGATGGAGTCTTTCCAGATGTGGGAGCTTTGCACACTGTAGATACTAATATAACCTCATACCACCAGAGATGCAGGTGTTTGGACTGTCTGCTGATAACACGCTGGATGGTCCCTCTCCTCTGTAGTCTGCAGGACACGGTTTCCATGGTTTCCAGAAATTGCAAATCTTTGTCTCATCTGACCACAGAACAGTTTTCCAGGTTTCCTCAGACCTCTTTAGATGGGCTTTGGTCCAGAGAAGATTCTGGGTAGTACTCGTCGGCTTCTTCTTCACATGATAAAGCTTTAACTTGCATTTGTGGATTTTACATGTGAACATAGAGGAAGTGGGTTATCGCTGCACGATGTGTGATGTGTGATGTTATAGGATGTGCTACTCCATGTGCCTGCAGTGGGGATAAATAAAGTGTTTTTGACTTGACTCGACGTTGAACTGTGTTCAGAGACCTCTGCACTGGAGAATCATGTCAGTTTTTAATGCGGTGCTGCCTGAAGATCACACACATCCACGTGTGAACTTCAGCCTTGTCCCTTGTGCACTGATTCCCTGGATCGTTTGATGATATTATGCACTGTAGATGAATCGATCTTCAAAGTCTTTGCAATTTTACGTTTAGGAACATTTTTCTGAAATTGTTCCAAACTTTTTAGATGCAGTTTGTCACAGACTGATGAACTTCCATCTTTACATTGGAAATGCTCTTTGAAATGCTCTTTTTTTTTTCTTTTTACGGCCCGAGTGGCCTTCGCAGTCAGGAGACAGGAAGGTGGGGCAGAGGGAATAGGGGAGACACGAGGCGGGAGTCGAACTTGCGACAAAATGCTCCTTTTGTACTGATTCATGTTACAGACTTGCTGAAAATTAACCTGATTAGTTACCAAATGCTATTTATTTTTAATTTGCATTTTTAATTGCATTACTTTTACAGCCTTTTGTTTCAACATTTTTGAGGTGTGTTGCTGTGATCAAAGTCAAAATAATATTTGCCATGAAATGGTAAAATGTCTCAGCTTCAACATCTGATATATTCTTTATGATCTATTGGAAAAAAATGGGTTTGTGAGATTTGCAAATCATTGCATTCTGTTTTTCTTAAATGTTTTACACAGCATCTCAGCTCTTTGTGAACTGGGGCTGGACTGCCAAGTCACTTTCATCTCATCATTGGCAGAGTGTGTTGGAAACATGCAGGTAGAGGCTTCTCATGATGAGCTCCACAACACCAATGCACTGAACTAAGGAATCCTGTATTCAACTCGCCTCTTACAACACAAGTCGTCTCTGGATGCTTCTCAGAAATGCAGAGCATGATCCCCAAGCACCCAGCAGCAAGCTGAACAGAGGCAAGAAGAGACCTTGAGCAGGACCTGGATCTTAGGGGGACCCTCCTGCTGAAAGCCAGACAAAAATCCTAGAGATCAGATTCAGGTGACTAACTCAGTAATTAAAAAGTAATTAATTAATTAAGCACATCAAATTTAGTTGATACAGCTCTTATGTGTATAAGCTCATAATCAGAGGTGAAAGTGTTGTCAGAAATCTTTTTAAACACTCTTAAACACCCGAGTGTTTCATCTCTTTTCTCTTAGACATGTTTAACACGTTTAATCCCAAAATCCTCCCTCCAAAATAAGAACATGCATTTGAATTCTTAGACCTCCCTAATGCATAATCTGTAATAATGTTTTCATTTAATGCTGATTATGTTCGTTAAAATATAGTTTTTATAATCAGCAACAATAAAACAGCAACAGCAACAATGCTTAAATTCCTGTGTGGGTTTTTCTTAGTTCAGTTTAAGAATCGTTCAGCTCAATCCAGCGAATATTAATACGGAGATGTGATGATTATTCATGATTTTCATAACAAGAAAGAGGAGAATGCATAATTACAGTTACAGGGCGCCTGCTCTGTCACTCCCAGACCTTTTCATTCAGCAATAAGATATTATTGTCCTTTGGGATTTTTATAGCAATGTTTTTGTAACCAGCGAAGGGATATTGATGTGTTTCTCGCCGTGAGAGGAAGGACGGTGCTGAAACAGTCCGAGAGATTACCTCACCTGCTCAACCCCACTTAAAGGTTTTAGGGACAGCAGGACCAGAAATCTCTAGTCTGGGAGGAGCACAGCTGATGTCCTGCTGATGACGAAGAACCCTGCTGACTTATTCTAGGCGAGACTGAAACTCTAAATGACAGTTTAACAGTAAAATATGAGGAAAGTCAGTTAATGTAGTAATTAATAACAAGGCAATGCTGCCACTTTGTAAAATTTAAGTAATATGACAGAAAAGCACAAACACAATGATAAAAATTCCAAAACAGATAAAAAAGGGGGAAAACATCATAGCATTAAAAGACAATTCAATTTTAACTTGCAAGCAGAGCATCTTACATGAAGTAACGCCACCGTCCTGGGCAGTTCAGGGTTCTGTCTGCTTTTACCTGTCAGTCAATCTGGTTTAGTACAGACTATAAAATCTGGCATATTTAAATACAAAAGTTCAAAGGGGAAGGATAAAGGAAAAGTGATAAGGGAAGAGAAAATGATAGAAAAGCTTTAATCAACAACCTGGGCAACTTTTGCTAATATTGTAATCAAATGATAAAATAGCAGAACTCATAATTAAATGACAATACGCTAAAACATCCAGATTAAGGATTAGTAAGAAAAACACACAACTAAAGGATGAGGTTCAAAAGGATACTAATCCTCTGGTGGATTTCATCTTCATGGTTGGAGACCTGCCAGATAAAGTCTCAGATGGACTGAAGTTCACAGTTCAGTGGAGAACCAGAAAGGTGCTGATTTTTGATACGCAGCCCGAGGTTCTTTCCAGGGACGTGCACGTGATTACAGGGGCAGGGGCTCAAGCACCCATTTTAACATTTATCTTTGACTTACTTGAACTAAATTCAATCAAAAATAAATAGATAAATAAAAATCTGGGCCATTCCAGCCTTTTTGTGCTATCAATTAAACAAACCAAACAAAAAAAGTTGCTTAAAACCATTTTTGAAGGTTCTATATATCATGTAAAACATTTATTTATTTAAATTAGCATTATTTTCCTCATGATTTGATTATTTTGAAATATTTGTTTCAAGGTATTTTAGGTTTCTTTCTACTACTCCTTGTGACAAGACCTAAAATAACGTAAGAAATGGACGCTGTTTTTCTGCTATTTGTTTTTGTAATCAACTTGATTTTTTTTTATAGTTAATTAAAATGTGACCTTTTCATTTCAAGACTGGAGGCCAGACCAGTTACTGTACCCTCGCTGACGTTAGGATCCAGAATTCTGCTCATAGTCCTTCAGAACGGGCAGATTTCTTCTGGTCCTGTTGTTTCCTTTCTTCTAGCTAAGGTTAGCTTACTTCAGCTGCTATGCTAGCGTATGCTATTAAAATTACAACAATTTGTTCTTAAATCACATTCTTTTTTTTTTTTTGATTGTTTGAAAATTATGAATTTCAAAAACTAGTAACTTTGTTGCCATGAAGAAGAATGTCAATTTTTTCAAAAAATATTGACTTTTTATCATAAAATTGAGAACTTGCCTCGTTAAAATAAAAACTTTTTTTTCTTGTAAAATATCAGATCTGAGAAAACACCTTTTTTGTAAAATGACAGATTTTCTTCTTCTGAAATAGATTTTTTTTTACATAATTTTGACATAAAATTGGCCATTTTTCATGATTGAAACTTTTTTCAGAAATTGTGAATATTTTGGAATTGAAATTGGGAAAGAAAATTGACAAATTTAGCAACTTTTGTTGTAAAATTCTTACTTTTATTGAATAGTGTGTTTCTGTTGGCTGTGGGTAGAAGAAGCCAGTAACAACATCTGCATAAAGATGACTTTTAGGTGTAAAATTGTTACTTTTCATCCTAAAACAGCTGCTCAACAGTCTCCTGCTGCTCTCCTTCACCTCACTTATTTGAGTTTGTGATGTCAGTTCTAAATGAAATGGGGGGTCACGTTGGCCGCCCTCCAGAATTTTAATTATCGAGTGTTTTAATTGTATATAAAGGATGGTCTTTGCATGCTTTCGTGGGGACGATAACATGATGTGGAGGGTGCACCTTGAGTTTTACGCATAATGCTCTAGACAGTGTGTTTGTTCATGTGAGTTTGAGATAGTTGTTCTTAATCCCGTCTCTGTTATGGATATTGATACTACTCACTTTTCTGTTGCTGATAGTTTTGGTGCAGGTAGCAATGTTAAAACAATAGTGCCATTTACAGATAGTAACCTCAGGAGACATGCTATTCTGATGGTTCAGGAGTAAATACATATTAACCTATGACCATGCTTTATACCAAGTCCGCCTCTCGCTCTAGTCACTGAAGACATTATGTGCGAAAAATTGTTCTAAATGTCTGCATGTCAAAGCCTCACAGAAGTGAAACTTGTGAGAGCAGCTGAAGTGCAGCGAATTGCAATTCAAATGTATTTTGGAACAACTTAAAACACCAAAGTGCTATTTAAGATGACATAATATTAGCAAAAGTGTTTTCTTGTTGAACATTTGACTGTGACTGGTTTTAACTGTGGGTTTTTGGAGAAGTAGCTGCTCTTTTTTCTGGAGCTGTGGTACATCAAAGAATTTACTTTTTTTTTTTTTTTTTTTAACCTGAACATAGTTTCTGGCCAATATGGCCTACTTTAATCCCAGATATTCCTGAAAAAAATCAGTCTTATCCTCCAATCAAGCAGAGCGTCAGGACCACGGACAGGTAAGGTGAGTAAACAGAACTCATGGTGTTACGATGCAATGCTCTGCTGGAAAACCTGCATCCTGCCATTCACACTAATCCTATTTTGCCACTTGGCACCTAAGAAAAAAGGTTTTACAGACCAATTACATCCTCAACATGGCAACATCTTTCCTCTATAAGAGCTGCCTCCTCCAGCAGGTCAGGAGTGGGCTGCCTGAAGCAAAAAACATAGCTTTTTAGGAAGTGCTCAAAAAACACAGCAATGAATCTGAGGTGTTCATTTGGTCCCCAAACTCCACAGACAGTAATGTAATGAGACCTGGTGACATCTGTGGAACGCAATCCCCTTCAACAGAGACCCCGAGACACCCCAGATGTATTTGTCCAGACCCCTGACTGATCATGATTAAGTGGGTAGTCGTAATGTCATGCTTGACTGGTGTATCCTGTTATTCTTTGTCATTTTGAGGTAACTATCAGATCGTAGTTCAAGTGGTTTATGTGCAAACTGAGAGAGTGGAACCTGAAATAATAGAAACTAAGCTTTCAGTTTCCCAAAGAGCGGTAACTTATATTTATTATAGGGACCCTATAGTGGTGAGAGGAGGATCCTATAGTGGTGAGAGGAGAAGGACTCTATAGTGGTGAGAAGAGGATCCTATAGTGGTGAGAGGAGAAGGACTCTATAGTGATGAGAGGAGGATCCTATAGTGGTGAGAGGAGGAGAACTCTATAGTGGTGAGAAGAGGATCCTATAGTGGTGAGAGGAGGAGGACCCTATAGTGGTGAGAGGAGGATCCTATCGTGGTGAGAGAAGGATCCTCTAGTGATGAGAGGAAGATCGTATAGTGGTGAGAGGAGGATCCTATAGT
>JBAMYA010094846.1:0-21234 GCA_037176975.1 Arrhamphus sclerolepis | reverse complement strand
CTCTCTCTTTCCTGTTTGCCCTCTTGCTCTTTCTCCCAACACACAAATGCACACACACACACACACACACAAACACACCCAGGAGCATATGGTCTGCGTTTCTATGGTCACCACTGGGTCCTAGAAACTGGGTTGCTATAGCAACAGAAGTTCCTTAATGAGATTCCCCAGCAGGCTGTAAGGTGCATAACAAGAGCATTCAATCAGATCCCCAGTGACAGTAGGTAGGCAGTCGAGTTGTCTGTGTGTGTAAATTCACCACTTTACAAGTCTGAAAGACGTAGAATCTCAACCACATTCCTTCCACGGATGCATTCTACAACATTTCTGTTCACACAGTTTACCATGTGTCAATATGTGCTTTTCTTTGACTGAGCTTCTTTTTCACTCAAAGTCCAGTGCTACTGAAAGGGGAACCAGTCACACACACAAAAAAAACACTTGTTGATGACATATTTCCTGTGTAGACAAATGGAAAAACGGTGCTTAAAAGGTCAGATTAATTTGTCTCTGATAAATTTCTCTTTAACAGTCGTTATTTAGCACCTTAGAAATTGTCTGACTTAAAAAAGAACAAAAAGTGAACATTATTCAGAGTCTGAAGCGAACTGAATCACTTGTGAACAATTAGTATGACAGTGTGGTAATCTGCACTCCGTTCTGTGAGGCCCTGTAATTAAAATACTTATTGAAAATTTAAATTGAAATTATTTCACACAAATAGTTCTCGTTTAGTGTAACATCTGACTGGATCCAAAACAAAAAAAAAAAACAAAAAAACAAAAACTGAGAGGTTCCGTTTAATTCAGTGAAATAAAAAAAGAAAGTAAACCCTTGTGGTTTTGCTTCAAGACATAATGATATTAATACAATTGGCCCTACGTCTTTAATATGCTATAATTACTTGTATTTATGAATTTAACAAAATCATTTGCATTTATCAGGGGCATTTTGAGTCTGGTAAAGGAGACGGTGGTGTAGGTGTCAAGCTGAGATGAGGAGAGGATGAACATCCTTGGTGCTCAGTTGTTGAGGAGGTATGACCTCTGAGAACTTTATGATGAACTATGAGCTCGTTGGGGGAATGTTCTTTCTTATACAGTAAATTAAATAGAATTAAGAAGCTGTAACTGGGGGAATGGATCATACAGGTTTGGAATGGAGGGTCAAAATGTATTCACGTGAAAGATATCAGAGGTCATTTGAAAAAGAGGCTTTTAAATGTGAATTGAAGCTCTTTCCCAAAGATGGATGGATTTGGCTGAAGCACCTCAGCACTTCTGAACATAATGAAGCCGATTTTGTCAATGGTTGGTTGATGAGATTTTAATGGGAGGCCATCATGGTTGATGCTGCAAGAGCCTGGACGTTAACTGGTTTCTGGTACAACATGAGGACTGAGAGCAAGAACGTTTCCTGTGTGTGTTGGTGAGCGGGAACGTGTCCTTTACCAACCCTCTTTGACAGTCTGATCTAACATATTTTATTAAGACCTGAGACCCTAATTTTATCAGAAAGGACTCATTTTACAGAAAGTGAAGCACAAAAGAACTGGACAACAAAAGACAGGACAGGTAGTGATAGTTATGGTGTGTAGTACGTTCATATCCATGCGGCTTGTGTCGTGTGCTGTGGTGTATGTAAATTAAGATGCAGTAGTTTGTGTGTAATGTTTCATGTAAACCACATCCACACCAGAGCCTAAGCAACCATTATGAAATAAAGACACAGTATAATACCACACAAAATTGTGTTCATATGAGGGTCTGATTAGTTTTTAACGTTGTTGTGATTTGGTATGTAAAGCCTCTGACCGGAAAGTGGTAAGCACATTATTTTCCACATTGACAGCACATTTATTTTAATTCATGAAGACTTCCTATAACACAAGTGCAGTGTCTTGCATGTGGAGAGGTCACAATATGTAAAAATAAACTGTTCAACCACTCACTCCTTGGTAATGAGTCCCCTTGGTCCAGTGGGTGTTGCTAATTTGGGGTCAATCCCATGGGTGTCCAGGATGTGTCTTGCTGCTGGACTCAGACGTAACCTAGAATAAGAAGAGATAATGCAGCACAACTTTATACTTTTGGTGTAAAGACCAGATGTTAATTAGAGTAAATGATACACAAAAGCCAAGACAATGATTACCAAAAAAAAAAAAGAGAGAAAGAAGAGAAAAGAAAAAACATTAGTCAGTCAGGACTATTCTCACTGAAGGAGGATATAGCTGTGGACATAGATTACTGTTGCTAGCATAGATTGCAGCAAACCAATTTATTAATCCCTATGTTTCGTCAAGGATTAGTTGTGTTTTCCATTATGTTTTTTTACCTCTTATGCAACATTCTTACTGACACAATGAGCTCCAGGGGTCCAGTTCAGTTTGCAGCACAGAGATAACCATTTTTATTATTAGCTCTTCTCCGGCTTCCATCAGTCTGATCCCCCGGTGATCTTCTTTATTTATTTATTTTTAATTTCTGACCACACATCTCACATATTGTGCTCCTGGAGCCTACTTTCGAGTTTTTTTTTTTTCATGTACACCTCCTCACACTCTCTTAGCTTGAGACTGAGCTGTTTCTGCATACTTCTTAACACCCAACAGCTCTGTGTTGTTCCTTTTTTTTCTTTCTCGTTCATCAGTTCTTTCAGATCACCGGTGAAGCACCGCACTGCTCTGGTGTGAAAGGAGGTCCCCGTACAGAAGTTAATGTAGTTTCTCACACATTCACTTGTGACGTTATCATTTTGATATGGCTCACAGAGTATATGTCCACTTGTAGCTGCAAAGTACCCTGACTATTTTTTTTTTCCACCTACTTGCGTTTACTTTCTCACAGTTATTACTTAGAGATTGACACCAAACAAAGGGTGTGTAGGTGGAGGTGAGAAATACCAGATTATGATCTGCTTTGCCAGGTAAAGGACACGCATAAAAACTGCATGCTCCTCTAATATTTGCATATAATGAATCCAGTGTCACATGTAGCACTGACAGCAGCTCAACGGATGGACATAGACTGCTACCACAATAACAGGAAAACTCTCTTGGTACGTCATATGGATGAAAATTCACAGCTAGTAGTTCAGTGTTTGAGGTGCAGAGATAGTCCTTCATGATAGATTACACCATCCTTGATAAGGAGGACTACAATATCATTCTGCAATCTTAGTCTAAAAGCCAGGAAGTAGGACCTTGCTGCCAAGCCTTTATGAAATATGCTGCATTCCCAGTATTCCCACTCTGTTCTCACCAGTGTTCCAAGCTCGCCCATTTTATATGCTGTTGATCATGCATTACTTATAATGGCCGATGGAAGAAATTGCTAGCAATTCCTCTTTCTTTGTCACTGCTTTAACTGATTTGTTGTCTTGGTCTGTGTATTTGTTGGGGTTCAGACAGCTTCGTGAGCTACTCCTGCAAATATGCAACTCCCCATATCGTCATGGTTACTCAATTAAAACATTTTAAAAAGTGCCAGGAGTACTAACAGAAGTTGTAGCATGGCACATTGAACAGTTTGATTAGAAAAAAAAACGCGAGAAAATCTTACAAAAAAGTACAAACATATGAACGATGAAGCTACAACAACTAATTCAAAAAGAAAGAAAAAAAAACAAGCATAGTGTTTTTCACGTCTTCTTTTAACTCATTACTTGAGTACTGCAGTGTAAATGAAACTTGTTCAACTCTGGCAGATTTCCATCCATGTATGGATTGCAAAGGCTAGCTATCCATACTTGAAAAGAAAATAATACATGAGATGTTTTAAAAACATCATAATAATGAACACAGTGTTGACACAAAAAAAAATGTTTATGTTAATTTCTGGCCTGAAAACAACACAGACATGAATTGTGGTGAAGAATGTAAATTCATGTTTGCAGCCACTGCCTAGTTGTAAGTTGAGACCTGAGTGTAGAAACCTCTAATCATTGTCAAGGTTCACTGAAACTACCATAGATTTGTTAAGCCATTCATAAAAAGATATTAAAGCATTGCTTACGGTCCTGATGTGACTGGTTTTGGTGGAGATGGAGCAGCTGAGGTCACCACTGAGGGAGGGGCTGCTTGTGTAGCAGGTGGCACTGCGGTTGCTGCTTCAGCATCTGCTGAGGGGATCTCAAACTGCTTCCAGTCCTCACCTTCTTCAACCATCACGGCAATGAGAGTGCCGAGGCGAACATTGCGACTGCCCTCTTCCATCTGCAAAGAGTGCAAGAATTAGGCACTAAGTAAGAAATAAGCATATTAGGTATGCACAATGATATTTTGACATAAACCTGTCTGGTTGCAAAAAGGGCCACACTAATGAAACAGCTCTGCTGTCTGTGACTCAAGTCCTACAAGCAGCAAGAGCAACCAGTCAGGACTCAGTGCTTACAATTCTTGACCCATCTGCTGCCTTCAATGAATCAAATGAATCACCAGCATAGCTCAACAACTCTACCTGTTCCCATCGAACAACCCCACACCACCTTCAGAAATGTTGACTATCCCTGCCCATCATTCAATCAACCACATCATAAGCATAAACATCGCCTCTACTACCGTTGCCCCTACAAAGGTCACTATGAACCTGGGTGTCATGGCCAGCTATGAGTCTCTGACCATGTTGCTTTGGTTTCCCATTCATGTCACTGCACTTTACAACATACCTTACCTGACTCAACATGCAACACAACTCAGTATAGGTTGTGGTGATGTCCCATCTTGATTACTGCAGTACCCTCCTCGCTGGCCTTCCAACTTCCATGATTAGACCCCTACAGAAGATCCACAACACCACAGTGTGTCTGGTCTTTCATCAACCCATGTCACACCTCTGTTCATTGAGCTACAGTAGCTACCTGTGACTGCTCGAATAAAACATAAGTCACGAACACTTGACCGCAAGGTGGTCTCAACGTCCACACCTGCTGATATGACCTCAGTTGTAAAGGCTTGCATCACTTTTTATGTGTTGTGCTCATTGCAAGAACATCGGTTGGCCTTGCCACTCTTCTCATCTTAAGTCTCAATCAAAGCTGTTCACCTACGCCATTCCTCAATGGTGGAACAAGCTACCAGTAGCTACAAGAATAGTCTTCCCTTTACGTTCAAGAAGCTCTTGAAATGCCAAATGTAATGTTTATAACGGTGCATCATTGGTAACTGTTGATAAAGACAAAAAAAAAGCAAACGCACATCATCTGCAAAGAAAAAAAAATGCAGATGATCCAGTGCACACAGTTGTCTTTTTTCTCTGCAAAAATTTATTTATAAAAAGGGAAGAGAGAAGTGTCATTATGTTGATGGGTGTAAAAGAGGGACAGACCAAAGATGTGTGCCATATGGAGATTTTTGTCAGAAAGTGATCAAGTTGCTGTTTGCAATGGATGTTCAATGCCAGTCATGGGAGGAGGAGTCAAAACCCACTCCTTCAATACCATTAATTTAATATCTCATCTTAAGCACCTTCATCCCTGACTGTATTAGAAATGTATAAAGCTCAAGCAAGATAAAGAAACCCACTGAAAAAAAATCTATTAGCAACCACTTCCAAACTTTATCATGACCAATAATGCTAAGTGAAAGCTAAAGATGAAATAGAAGGTTGGGCAGCTATACTTTACCACTTATTACTACATTACTGATTAAGAGACAGTTACCTGTTGTGAACAAATAACCCTTCACAAAATTCCCAATGGAAAAAACAAAAGAAAACAAAAATCACACTTTACTGTGAACCAAAGAAAAACTGTAAACCCAGGCCAGACCTGTCAAATCTAAAGCAGAACGGTACTAATGTTACTCACCCAACTGGAAAGAAAATCAGAATGTGAACACCTGTGTTCACTGGGAAAAGAAGCACATGGCTATGATTATTCTATGGCACTTTAGTTCAGAGTGAACCTTTCTGTCCAGCAACAAGGTCACAGAGATTAACAAATATGTTTCAGTCAGCAAACAGTACTGCAGTGCAAATCACTGGTGTGCTTATCTAACACTTAACCAGTAATTTAAAAAAATAACAAAATAACCACCCTTGACACACATTTGAGGTAAACTAGACTTTGCTGCATTATACATATATACATACATACACTTTTTATTTACTTGTTTTTTCTAAAGAAAGCAGTGCTGTGCTTAAACTGGATGATTATGCAATCACACAAAGTAACATACACCTATGCACGTTAGTAGCAGATAAGCTGGGTGTAGTGCATCTTGTTTTCATGTTTAACACATCTACACCACCCTTTTGGACAGGAAGAGATAAATGAGAAAAAATAGATAAATGAAGGTTATGCTGAAGGCCTCTTAGGGGAATCCAAGATTTATGGTAAAGAATATTGATGCAATGTTTTCCACAATCAATGTGTCAAACAACTAACTTTCCTGATATGCAATGTGTTGTGAAAACAACCAAGATGCCTGTGTGTATCTAAAGACGAAAATATGTCCTTTAAGGAACTAAAGAAGCTGAGATATTCCTGCATTCAGCCAACCAGGATACAGCAATTGCCTGTTCATTTGTCTGATATATTGAAAGAAAAGTAATATAGGATTGTGAATGGTATTTCAATGTCTTCTTTCAAGGTCTACCATTACAAATAACATTTTAATGTGGGTGAAATGCTTGTAAAAATGTGTGCATTTAAAGACACATGCAATCATTTTTGAGGGAGATTATTCTGAAGAAAAAAAATAATGCTAAATGCCCTTTATAAAGGAAGTACATCACACAAATGTACGCATGTTAAACAGAAAAAAAGGGGAAAAAAAAAAAGAGTCATTTCCTGCTTTGGTTTAACACATTTGCACATATAGGAGAATTCTCAGCAAAAATCACAAGCACTATATACACAGTATGCACAGGAAGCTGCATAAACAGATGGCTAAAATTGAGTGATGTTTTGCTCAATACTGCCACCAAATGGTTATAATTACATGTGAAGCTATGGGAAATGTAAAGTCTCTTCATATTGCAGTGTTTGCAGTGATTCAAATTATGTTTCACAATGATTATTTAATTTATGGCCACAGAGGTTTTGCTGTCAGGAAAAAACAAACGTTTGACTGATAGCATGTCAAAAGATTAATACATATCAGTATTCATTCACTCGTGAACTCTTAAGGACCCTCAGCAACATTGATACAACAAAAAAAACAACAAACAAAAAAAAAGATTCTTCCAACAGAAACAAGTCTCAAAACGTCCGCTTAAGGAACCTAAAGCTTTATGCATTACTAAATGAAGCATATGTAAAAATGTACATTCTTCAAAAATTCAGTTAATTGCGACCTTGGACATCAGGTTAAGTTTCACATCTTCAGTGTATATGACAGCAAGTTCCAAATGATAATGGTAGATTTGCATGGACGGGTTTATTTATAAAGGACGGGTGGATTTAGATTTGACATGCACATTAATGCTGTAGAGAAACATGAGAGACTGTGTTTAGCAAATAAGACAAGCTTGGCTCTGATCAGCAGACCATGACATTGCAGAAACACGACTGCAGCTCAACCTCTCCCTTAACAATAGCAGCTTGTCACGTCAATATAATCTTTCCATGTAAAATGCCAAACATTCAAAAATATCAATCTGTAAATTCTGAGTCAATTCATTATTTCTTGGGCAAACATTGTATTTATTCCCCCTTTTTCTTTCTTATGCAATACATTTTCCTGCATCTAGTCTATAGGTAATACACTCCTGGCTGTTTGGCTACCTGAACCAAGAATTCTACAAGATTAGATGGTTTTATACAAACAACTGGCTTAAAGATACATTACAAATAATTGTTAATAAAATCAATAACTACTTTGATTATGCCAACATGACATGGGACCTACAAGATGGTGCTGCAAGGTTTGTTGAACATTTCGACTTATAAATCAAATTTCTATCTAAAGCCACATAACACCTTTCAATTCATACCTACCCAGTGTATTTTCATTCCTTGCCCAGGGGCCTTCATTAATAAATATTCATGAACCAATATGAATCAATGAAAAATGTCATTTTCCCAAGTCTATGACTGATGGCACTAGGAGCAGATTTGCAGACTGGAGTCCTTGGATTAGGGTAGAGTGAAGCACAGAGAGTAAATAAAATTCTAGCTTACATGTAGCTGGAAATTATTAGAGGGCCAAAGGAGTGCTTGGCCCCCATAAAAACACTTGAAGTAGAGGTTTAATGTCTCCAGTAGCCCTACAAGTCATTTGGCCACAGGCAGTTAATTATGGTTTCCTTTAAGTAAAATAGCTATTGATTGTTTGAAGAGCCACAACAGCACAACACACATGCGAATGTATTAAGCCAGAAAAAACTGATGCCTTGTGCCACACCAAATTATTTGAAACATCAATATCATTAAGCCAATGTCATATTTTTTTCAAAATAAATATTTCTCCCTCTTTTTTTACAAACTCCATATATTTAGAGACGAGAGAGGGAGAGAAAGAGAGCTGGGGTCTTATCTATAGTCATCTTTCATTGCCTGCCCAAGCCCCTACCCCCAATTCTTGGGAGGTTGCTATGGAAACTATTTCATCCCCAGAGTATCTGAGGCTAGAGTAAGAGAACACAAAAGAATGGAAGCTGGTGAAGTGAACAGCATGAAAGAAAAAGAGAACCAAGCCATAAGAAGACATCTGTACTTTGTGGTGCTGACTGATTATTTCTTTTCTGTTTTAAATTCATAAACATACACATTGTCTAACTGGAACCTGATCCACTCAGCCACCCCCACGATGTAAGCACATCTATCTATGTCCAAAGGTACGTGGCCAAAAAGCCATGTACAAATTGCTTACTCCTTTTAGCGACTAAAAAAAACATCTTACTGTCACTTCTCAGTTTTTAACATATAAAAGGTCAGGGTGAACGTATTTCGCTGCAGGAAATGATGCCACCCATTTCCTTCCACTTTAGATTCTGCAATCAGATTAGCAGTTGCTGAAAGCCACAAGCTATTAAAAAAATCTTAGTCTTTATGTTCAGAGTAATATGCACATGGTAGAATTCTGAAAAAGGACAAATGATCACTCAGTATATGGTAGCCTATTAAATATTCACACCTCAAACAAAACACTGGACAGATGGAGGACGAGAGGCATTTCTTCAGTGAAGACACCTCATCAAAGCCTGTTGTCTTTGTACAGAAAACGCAGATTTAACAAGCATAACCAATTAGTGTGAGTGTGTGTGTCTGTGTTAACATATTTCAAACCATTCCAATTAAAACTTATACACATACATTAATTCATTTACACACACACACACACACACACACACCCATCTGGTTTTAGAGATTGGTGGTAAAAAACTATTTTCAAAAGTATTTCAGATGTTTGCAGATTTTGTTTTGTTTTGCTCACTCACCAGTATCTTTGCCAAGACACCATCGTCATTAGATTCCATGGTAACCACAGCCTTATCAGTCTCAATTTCACAAAGGGCATCGCCTGCTGCCACTGCTTCACCTGTTGAAAGAAAGGCATATTTAAAGACTGTTAAAGTATCATTAACATTTATTTGGCATTCACTTAACCTATTGACAACAATATTTTCATTAAGAAAGGGTTTGTGACCTTAGTTTTAAGTGAAAATGATATATTTTTGTTGTGAGGAAAACATGGGAATCATAATCATTGTTGGCTTTTTCATTTGCTCTTTTACAAAGACCCGACTTTCATTATTGGATTGAGAGACAAATGAATGTTTCATGAGAAAGAACATCAGACTGAGAGATGAAGCAATTCTTCTTTAACGATTCTTAGAAGTTATGCAAGAAATGCAGAGTGACTGAATCCTCCACGTGACAAATACATATACATATGTAAGAAGAGAGACTTCCACGTCCGTGGTTTGTTAACAGTACAAAGATAAAAAAATAAAAATAAAAAAGGGGTGTCACATGAAAAAAGAGGATTGGAAAAAGGTGGTAAGGGTTGGAAAAACAGAAGGAGCACAGAATTTGGAAACCACTGTGATCAAGCTACATTTGCATCAGGGCTGGGCAGCATACAGGTATCATAAGATAAATAATTTATCATACCAGTATAAAATAACTATGAGAATATATCATGATATCAATATGTTGGGATAATGTTACTAGTGTTTTCTTCAATACGGGCATTTTCTCTTCACTTAGAGCTTTCTCTTCTCATAGTATCTGAGGAACCTCGATTAACCTTGATTAACCTTGATGAACCTTGACGAACCTTGCCCCTCTCTGCATCAGGACCAAGACCATTTCACCACATATGATCACTTTAAGACTCATGAAGAAATATGCAGGGTGAAATTCCAAGGTAAAAAGTCTGAATTTCAGATTTTAAAGTAACAATGCAAAATTCTGTTGGAGCACTAAATTGTTTTAATAGTCAAATTGTTTCTCTCTCTTTTTTTAAGGTTACCTTTTCAGTTACATATTAATACATACTTAGTAGAGTACATTATAAGTGTGGCACCAACTTAAACTGACTAGTTAATTGTATTTATCAATCAATCAATAAATAAATGATTTGGGACGTGAATTTGCGTCCATTTTGTGCAGCCCTGGGTTGGATATTTATAAAGTTTTAACACCAGAGGGTAGGTATGATGTCCAATATTAACGCCTTAGGAGGCAACCACATGCATTTTCACTCCAACTATACCAGAATGAAGTTGCATATTACAATAAAATATATTCTTAAATATAACAATAACTAGCCAGAGGTGTGTTAATAAATTTCTCATAAAAATATGTCCAAAATTAGAACATCTGACTGGTGTTTCAATCTTCTAAAGAAGCTAGAATAAGATGGCACTTGGGGGAACCAACATGTTTTGGAAATGCAAGAAAGTAAAATTTCTTGGCAATGACAATTGTTAAACTTCCTCCTATTTGTCACCTACACATGCATGCACATATCTCACCGCAGCAGCCACAGAAGCACATGGCAACACAGTAACGCAGCCAATCAGGATGAGGAATGACAGTGTGGCTGAAGCACCTGGCTGGGCAGAGTTGCTATGCAGTAATGAACAGAGGCTGGTGTGACTTCATCAGCCAATTAGCCACTGAGACTCTCACTGCTCAGGACTCTGTCTTAACCGTGACGCGGGGTCATCGAGTTAATTAGTGTTGCTGCTGGTCTTTCATTGTGGTAAAAAGGAAAACTAAGCCTTTGATTCTGACACACCCAGGCTGATGTTGTTAACTGTTGTAGCAGTCAAATGAAGGTATTTTATCAAGGGGGAGCATTTACATGAACGAAAACAACTGAGCTGCCTGTTTATTTGGAAAATATTAATAACCTTAGTGAGGAAAAAAAAAACAAACAACTGAAAACTGGATAATGAAGTCATACACTACGATGCCTTTCCCTTACCTTCCTTCTTCAACCATTTGACTATGTTACCCTCCTCCATCGTGGGTGAGAGAGCCGGCATTTGCACTTTGAGTGGGCTGACACCTAGTGGATATAAAGACGGCACAGGGTTTACATGAAGACATGGCGAAAAAATAAAAGCTTCAACTGGGCCAGAGGAAAGCAAAAATATGACAGGCAGAGGCATCATCAGTACCAGTAATAATGTCAAACATTTAAAAAACAACAAAAAACAACAACAAACAACCACGTTCAAAGCTCAGACATTACACAGCTTCAGAAACAATACCACTTCATATTTTGCTTTTTCCTCATCACATGATCCTGAAAACACTACTAACTGAAGTACCCAAGTAATATTCTGTTTGCTGTATATTGCTGCCACCTGCTGGACATTTCACAACAACAATACACACACGTGTATGAGTGTTTTTTGTTTTTAAATACAGTCTAGACATATAAACATAGACAGATGACTGGTCCTGGTACTTTAAAAGCAATGAGTCTGTATTAATGTATTTGACAAAAAAAATAAAATAAATGAAAATCTGATTTGAAACAATGATCATTTCCTAAATTGAGGAAAAGTCAATCTTGAGGAAATAATACTGACTGGCTGCTGGTTTGACATCTCCCTCTTTTGGAAGGAAGGAACACAGGTAAAGATTCTCCATTTCTCAGTCTGTATTATCCACCCATCCATTCCTATTATTTCTGTTTCAGGTTAGCCAGGGGATCTGCTGGAGGCAGGTATACATTCTTATGGGTAATTTCAAATCTCCAGTTAACCTAACAGGCATGTTTTTGAAGCACATAGTACCCAGAGAAACACTTTAAACAGCTTGAGGTAGAACCATCCTTTCACCAGCCAGCAGATGGCAGTGTCCAACCTGTGTCCTGTAAGTCTTAAAACACTACTTTATTATGCATTGGCTAATATTGGAATAACTCAGCCATAAATGTTTGAAACAGAGAGCACTTCCCAAAAAGTAAGCCAATTTAGATGTTTAGAAGTTTCCGAGCAGATTCAATATCATACGTCATAGTGAATAATGGTAATGCATTCACCATCATTTTCAACAATATTAGAAATGCACCACAAACAAGATGGTGGCACAGCTGGTAAATGTTTCCTGAAAAGCAGTGTTGCTTGTACTGGTTTCTCCACGTAGTCTGTTCCAGCTTCTCCTCCGTTTTCAATGCTTCCTCACAAGTGAATGCAAATTAGCTTTAAAGCCCCAACCTGCAAGTGGTCAACATTGGCTCCTCCATTATCTTACATAGTAGATACATTATACATTGTAGGTGCTGCTCAGCAGATTAAAGTGAAAATTTCCAGCAATAGTCTTTACAGCAGATTGCGTTTATGATATGTCTTGTATAAACAACAACAACAACAAAAAAACACCTCATGTGAAATGTTAACAAGGCTAAAAAAAAAAAAAGAAAAAAGAAAAAAGGAAAATTGTCAGAGCAGGGCTTTAAACATGTTTTTAATGTGAGACTGAGGTTTAGTATTTACCACTTTTTATGTGTATTTGAGTTAATCTATGCCATTTTAACCACACTGGCTTCACAAATAACATCTGCACGGTTAACACATCAAAGCAATAAAACAATGGTTGAACACCAGAAAGTGGTTGCCGTGTGTGTATTTTTCCGGACAGTTTCTGGTGAATTTTGTTTAGCATTTTGTGTTGGCTCATTGTCAAAAGTGGCATCATTTAATGTAACTGACAGTTATTAGTTTCACTTTCAGAAACACCTGCTTTTCAGGCCTCCTATGACTAACCACGTCACATTACAGACAGGTTACACACACAGACACACTAATAATAATATTAATAATACGTTCTGCCACAATAGCTTGATTGTGCTTCAGCATCGTTTGTTCAAGCCTCTAAAACCATACAGATCCTCCTATTCTTCTTTGTTGATTTAAAGTTTTTTTTTTTTTTGCAGTCACGTGACTTCCTGCAGCAAGCTGACTGGAGCATTGAAGGAAAGACAGATGATGAGGGAGAGATTACAGAGTCTATGCGTAATTTAAAGATTTAGTGGCAGGTGAAATCCTGCTGACATGAAAAAAATAACTCGGAACCGGTTAAAGATGACATATAAAACATATTTCAGACATAAATCAAACGTAAGACTTAATGGATTCACTTTAAATAAAATTATGAGGCATGGTTATAAAAAAAAACAAAAGTCACAAGTAGAAGTTCAAGGAGCCTAGAAGCATCAATACATCCAGTCACGCTGTTAAATCTTAAAGGAACATTTCTTTATTTACAAGTGGGAGAAATACTCATTTCAAACGATTAATGATAACTTGTAAATCATGTTGACTATCCAATGACTTTGTGGTGAATTGGGGAAAAAAAAAAGTAGGCTATGCGCGTTTTTAAAAAAACAGAGGCCGACTCATATTGCCCCCTCATGAGTTCGCCACTTTTCTCTCAGTTCTGCTTTATTCACCTTCTAATTATATAACATGAGAGTATGTTCAGTATCCCATTGATATCAAGAAAACTGGTATTAGAAAATCAATAATTAAAATTAATAATCCATGCTGCTTCGTGTGAAGTATGGACATACTGTGGGTGATATCTGTTATGCAGGAAATTAAAATAAAAGAAATAAAGACCTAATGCTCTTTTTTTTTAAAAAAAAAAATCATCTAGGTGTCACAAGTCATGGCTGGTTTGACTGCATTAAACTATCATTGTTCAGATGTCTCCAAAATGATTGTTATATGATCGGTTTTCAGACAGAACTGAACCCATTTCAGCTTCATGGAGAGGAGACAGAAAGTAACTCTGGTATGTTGAAGCAAAGCTGCTCCCAACCAGGTTTAGTTCAGACTCAGTTACCATAGTAACAGAGACCATGTTTAGTTCAAAGAGTCAGTTACCACAGTAACAGACTCTGAGAATAAGTTATCTCAGTGAATGAATCTGGCTCAACCTCGGTTTGTGAAACGGAAAACTCAGAATTTTTCTGACTTCCAGGTCGTACTCAGTTTTCACATAACCCGCTTTTTGAAATGGACCCCAGGACAGGTGTCTAGTCCATCACAGGACCACATGTAGACAAACAACCACTGGCACTGTCACTCCTGCCTAATTCAGAAACACCAATTAGCCTAACATGCATGTCATTAGACCATGGGAGGAAGCCGGCATGCGCCCCTTGGAAAGGTCGCTAACCGACCCAGTGGACAGGATGTGCGCTCAACACATGAGGCTACCAAAATACAAACATCATCAAATAAAGTTTTTTTTTTTTTTTCTTTTCGTGGAACAATGATTAAAACAATTTTTGTTTTTGTTTTTTTGTTTTCTTAGCAGCATATTAAACAAGAAGCTAGCAAATTTTTGCATCCCTCTCCTTCCAGGGCAGAAGACACATCACTACATCACATGCTACATTGCTTTACTGACATTGCCTTGGTGAGCTTAGTAGAAAATACAGGAGAGAGACTCCAGATCCTCCAACAGCTGGTTGCACCGGTTTGACCTCAGATTTTTTTTTTTTAGTCGTACCATTGAGAAATGTGGTTGCACTCTAGAGCCCTGAGAATATGACGACATCTTCCTTTAAGTGGAAAGATTTTACAACAGCTATGTCAGACACAGCACAAGCCTGAACAGCAGTAGTCAAACTAGTAGAATAGCAGTATGCAAACTTTGCTTTTGTTCAGTGGATTAAAAGCGAATCAGGTATTTGACAGCATGACTAAATATGCATGTGTGTGTGTGTGTATATAGATAGATAGATAGATAGATAGATAGATAGATAAAAAATAATTAAAAAATAATTCCAGTTGATGTGAATTATATGAAAACAACAGAGAAGTCTCCAAGAGCATCTCGAAAGGACAACTGTACCCACAAAACTCTGATGAAATGAAATAGCTAAATCCATAAAACCTTGCCCTATAAAATGAGAAAGATAATGATTTAGACAAAATGTTTTAGATATGAAAAAAAGCAACAAAAAGCACAGCATTATTATCAAACAAACAAACTTCTTGGCATTGTCATAATGATAATGTAGATCTAAATAATAGAAAAAGTATTTAAAATTCAAATTCTCATTACTGAAACACTCTATTGCAACACATATTATTATTGAATTACAGTCGCGCCCCATTTAACCAAGTAGAAAAGTGACATTTTCAGCAGCTTCCATTCAACACCAGTGGTACAATACAGCATGTATTTATACATCACACAATTTCACCCAAGCTCCTTCCCTCCACAGACATGTCTCAGTGACACGTGGATACCATAATGACACATTAGTGCAAAAGTAAGGACTGAATTACACTGCTTTACATTCCATTGCTTTAAAAGAATAACAATTCTATTGCTGCACATCTGAAAAGGACTAATGCAGATGGTAACAGACTTTTCCTTTTCAGATGCACAATGACATTTTTACTACCGAACTCTTCTCTCATGTTTAAGTAGGGTGGGACTGTAATTCAGCTTCTCTTCTGTTTAGCCTAACATAAGCAGCAGCATGTACGTGTGTGTGTGTGTGTGTGTGTATACACACACACATATATAAATATATACATAGCCCCATCAATATATCTGCATACTGTTTTTTTTTTAATCATTATTATTATTATTGTTATCTTAAAAAGGATAGTATGAGCATCAAATGTGTTTAAACCATAACGTCAAAGCATATTTACTGGTGTTTTGTCACCTTTTTATGTGTCACCTTAGTCACTGTTCAGATTATAATATTATTGCCAATACTGTATTATTAGTGCTTGTCATATTCTGTCAATAATGAAAAATATCACACAGCGACACATAAACTCAAAAACATATTCAGTCAGCAGCAGAGGAATTCAAACTTCATGCATAACTAACCTACAGATTAACCTTCATATTCGCATAGAATTGGGCAGCCTTATTGTTTTGTTTTTAAATAAATATTTAAAGTCTTGCTATTAACAGTCGTGTTGCAGGAAAACTGTAGAAATATAAGTGTGTAACACCTTTAACTAAAAAGTATTATCACGGCAGCAGATGACAGCAGCCGTCAGCTCAGAGGACACCAGACAGCCGTGTGTTTATCAGCAACACTCACCGAGCATCCATGGTGACTGAAAGAAATGTCTGACACGGCCCTGGCAGGAATGTCTGGGCAACGAACATTTGTTGAAATGAGATAATCTGAGTCCAAATAAAACACCCTGACGACCCAGACGCAAGGAGACCGCCATGTTGTTGTCCTCCGTGAGTAAGAGGCGTCCCTCTAAGCGCCTGACAATAAAACGACTATGGGCCGAAGGAGTGCGGAGTATTATTGCTTAAATTAACGTTTGTCTTTGGAGACGTGTAAAACATAGAACATATTTGCAGATAGACACGCATTCATCAGCCTGGAAAAATTCTACAGGGGCAAAAAGGTTGGAAAAACGAGGGACTGATGGACTCATTTTAAATTAATGAGCAGGCAAAAAAAGAAGCTTCCTATTGGTCCTTTGTGCTTCTCTTTTTTTGTTTGATAGAACTATGTTGTTGTTATTATTATTATTGTTAATAACAATAATAATAATAATAATAATAATAATATCATTATTATTATTATTATTATTACTGTTACTATTATTATCATCATCATCATCATTATTATTACTATTAGTAGTAGTAGTACTAGTAGTAGTAATAGTATTAATAGTAATACTGACCTTTATAATTTCCAACCACAGAAGCTCTGTGGCTGTTCCAGTCTCCCCCTGTGCCTCTCACATTAGGGGCACAGGGGGAGAACCCTTTAACTGCTGCTCATCATGAACAATAATTATCATTCTGTGAAAAGCACACTGACAAGCCAGAGTACTTTGTTGCTCAGTGACTGGCTTCATCCTGTTTTTTTTTTTTTCCAGACATACTCACCAAAGTCCTTTATGTCTATACTAGAGGTGGCGCTGACCATTGGGCATGATGTGCAACCATGCTCACACACGTGGTTGCTAGACTATCTTACTGGTTATATTACACTATATAATTTTATCTCCTCCTTTATCCTCCTTGTAAAGATGAAGAAATCATCGGCTGATGGGATATCACATTCATTCTTTCAGCTACTCTAGCTACTTTTCAGGATTACAAGGGTCTGCTGCAGCATATCCAGGCTATTGCCTGGCAAGAGTTTAGTTAGTCTATGCAGCCAGCTCCCTGCTTCATCATAGGTATTCTCTTGTTTGTGTTTTTAATTTATTTCAGTTTCATTTAATTTTATTGTATTTTATGCATCTATGTTTTTTATGCTTACTGTCAGCAGGCCAGCTAACATTATTACATGTATGCTGGTACATCATAGCCATAGCATTGTTCACTAGTTCTGGTTAGATTATCACTCCCTGCTGTGCTTTCTCTTTTCATCTCACTTACTGGGTATTTTAAAGCTGACACTGTGTGTTTGGCAGATGTCAAAAACGGACCAGAGAACTCTAAAATCAAAAAAACTAAACTAAACTAAAAATATAATAAAATCAACAAAAAGAAACAGAGAAAAAAATATGTTAGTTATAAATTTAATTGCTAATATGCTCATAGAAAAGTTTGACTTTTGTAGTGTAACAACGATTCAAGGTATGTTTTGATTGTTGAACTGTATTCTCCAATACTGGATAGGCTATACTGGTAAAAAAATAAAAATAAATTCTCAAAGTACAAGAAAACAATTGAAAAGTTGTCTATGACTGTGACTACAGTTTTTGGCCTCAGTATTGGGGCCAGATTGTAGGTAGCTGGACCTGCAGCTCTGGCAACATGAAAAGACTTTCTTAACTCAAACTTGAGCATAAATAAAACTTGACACCCAATACGTATATCTTACATATCAGATATTTGCTTTTTACTCTTATATTTTGGTCTTCCAGAAAGAGAAAAGAGCAGGAGATCAAGGAAGGACCAACTTTTCTAAATGCTCTGGGAAGTCCTGGCCTAAGACACTGAAGAAAGTTACACGAAGAGACAGCTTTGATCTGATTATTTGGTTTTCAATTCCTTTTGAAAAAAATAGAAAAAAATAAAATAAATGTGTTGCACTGACGTAGTGCATGGCATTGTAATAATTCTGGGAGCTTTAGACTATTATGAAAAAAACATGTGCACTGTCTTGTCCTATTCTGATAAATTTGGAGGGGTGGGAATATGTTGGTCCATGGGAACAGGTAGTATTTAACCTCTTATGATGTTCACCAGTGGAGAACATTGCTGCCTTCCTTTTAGTAGGGTCATTGGTACCTTTTTTTTATCAAAGGCAAAAGGCAGACTGTTTTAATTACAATATCCCATCACAGTACACAGTAGGTGATGTAAAATGTCCATTTTAGCTACCCTTTTGGACTAGCTATTGCATTGAGATGCTGGAATACCATATTTGGCCTCTATAAGCCGTCTGGGTTTCTGGGGCCTCAACGTCCTCACCCATGGTTCATCTTTGTATAAGTCATGGACTGCCTTATAATGAACATCTAAAAATAAACCAGAAATGCTATATAGCAAAATAGCAAAGAATCTTAAAAAGACAGAGTAAGCAGTTAGTGTTTTTTCAGAGTGGGAAGTTGATGTTGCATATCAACCGTCTCATCTTGAAAGGTTTGATTTAGATGAGGTATTTGTGAGGTTGCTGTCAAGTTTGGTTGATGCTGTTACAGACTGATGTTATTGATCTCAAGCACATTCTCAAAGTACTGCTGCGTGGGGCTGTTATTGAACTTCTCCCACTAGAGACCCTTTCCTTCGTTTTTTTCCCCCTCCATTTCTTCCCAAGACACTGTTGCATGTCACAAAAAAATCAAACAAATAGCAAGTCCACACCTCTCTCTCTTTCTCTCACAATTGCTTTCTTGTGCTGTCGAAGTAACCATGGCAATGGACAGCATGTCTGAGCTGAAAAGATAATTATTTTGAAAATACATTTCTATTCACATGTGGAACAAGTGTGGCAAGCTGTTTGAAAACCTAGGAAATCTTTACCTAAAAAAAATGCATGTACCTTACATCTAGAGTGCACTGAAAGATGTCTGCCAAGCTCTTGATAAACCACTCGACTGCTGTTCAGTTACTGAAGAAGTGAACAAAAAGCACAAAAACAAAAGAAAAAGAAAGATCGATGGCTTGTCACTGTCCCCATGACACTATTGTCACGGTGATTGTATTAATTCAGAACAATTTTGATCTAAACATTAAAACTATCAGACAGACCAAAAGAGATCTAGTAGTTTTCAGGATTTCTTTTCATTTCACCCCCTCCTCATTTTAATGTCTTTCAGCAACACCAGTTATTCATGGAATTTCAGAGGGTTCTGATCATAGACCGATACGCCTCACTTTATACCAAACTCCATTTGGTAATATTAATTAGGCGCCCTAGTGTAGATTTTATTGTCCAATTGTACTGCCACTATCTTGGCAGATTTATAGCGTTTAACCTGGTTTAACCCCATAAGTGACGTAAGAAAGTCACATGGCCTCTTACACCTGACTGCATTGTGGTTAATGAATGTTTCTCAAGAAGAAAGTAGAAAAGCTTTGGAGACTGCCAAACTGCCAGACTCATGATCCAAGCTTGAAGGGGATTACATCTTTGCATTATATTCCAAGTACTGAGAAAGATGTTAAAACATTTTATTATTTTTATAATATGATTTTAAGAAAAAAAAAAGAATAAATAAAATTTTGCATCTATCTATACAACACAACCACATGCTTAAGTTTTATTTAAAAAAAATGCAACTTGAAAATACACGTGATTCTCTTAAGTGTATGAAAAAAGAGAACAAGGAAATTTCCATGAGGGTTAATGGAAAGTTCAAAAATATCAGCAGGAAATCCTTGATTAAAAAAAGAAAAAAATACCAGAAAAAAATATCTTACAGTTACAGTGAAAAATACTTCCTCATTTTTTGTTTATTGTCAAGGACCTGCCGGTAAATCACCTGTTATGATCAATAGTTTACGTGAGCAAAATCGCCCCAGACCGATGGCTTTTCCATGCTTCTTCATATCTCAGAATTAGTTATTTGAGTCACTAAAATCTTTTTCATCACACATTACTCAACTGCTGGAATTTTCTTCCTTCAGATTGGTAATGCAGGCTTGCTAATCTTGTGTGCAGTGTAAAACCATAGCAGTGACACAGCTGTAATCTGCTTAAATCACAATTTGAGCAGAATGCCTTACAGGTCCATTTCAGTGTGGCGAGATGGTGACAGGGGTTCCTGATTAGATGGGACAGGGTATCTGCTTAGAGAACACAATAGCTCCACTGAGCAGGCACACACATACAAAATGCCATCTGGCTTTTCTGGCTGCCCATACTTAGGCTATCTTTTATCACTTCCTTGTTCGTCCTCCAGTATGTATCTGATTGAATTAATGTCCACCCTTTTAAATGATAAAATAGCCCATGTGTGGCTCATTCAAATCTGAAAATTATTTTATGACAATTAGAGATAAAGGGACTCATAAGAAGCTATTACAGACTGTGTTTGGCCAAACAAAGGACGGCACTGTTTCATCTGAGAGTTCTAGTGTTACAGCCAAAACAGCATGTGTGTTGTTGTCACCTTCCCAGACAGGTATGTATGATAAAAAAAAAAAAAAAGTTATATATATATGTACGTATGTATAATGGTTGCATTGTTATAAGAGTACACTACTAAAATGAGTCATGTGGATTAAATATCTCTTCCCACCAGCATATGTGTGTGTGTGTGTGTGTGTGTGTGTGTGTGTGTGTGTGTTTTCAATGGAGTGAAGGGAAGAAAGAAAGAAATAAAAGAGTAGAGAGAACTTAAATGATAATTTTCCGCTCTTTTT
>JBAMYA010094836.1:0-21235 GCA_037176975.1 Arrhamphus sclerolepis | reverse complement strand
CTTCTCCATCTCTCTGTTTCTCACTGCTGTTCTCCCAACTCCATCCACCCACAATTAAAGTTAACGAGCATGAGATCATATTGTTTGACTCTACCTATGTCATATGACGCGTTGCTAACAGGAAAGTGGCTGCTGTCACAGCCTAGCTTAAAATGGGCGCATTTTCATTAAAATTTCTGTTTTGCGGAGTAATTTCTTGATATGTTTTTAAAAGACTTCTTCTGACAAGGTCAAGTATTCATTTAGTTTTTGATTTAACGTTAGAAACACAGATGGACAGATGAGCTCACCTGTTGCCCCCAGTGGCCCTCAGCTTGATGTGCAGCGCTGTGATTCCCAGCTCTTTGCAGCGCTGAGCCACGTCCTGAGCCGCCAACATGGCAGCATACGGAGACGACTCGTCTCTGTCCGCCTTCACCTTCATCCCTCCGGTCACGCGGCAGATCGTCTCCCTGGAAACAGAAACAGCTGTCAGAGACTGTCTGGACACAACATGACCACCTCCACGGACCAGAAGCAGACGTACTTCCCAGAGAGGTCAGTGACGTGGACAAAGGTGTCGTTGAAGGAGGCGAAGATGTGACAGACTCCAAACACGTTCTCTCCTTCGGCCACCTGAGGACCCAGACTGATGACCTGCTCCTCCTTCTTCTCCTTCCCTTTACGAGGAGCCATTTCTGAAGAGGATGAAGAAGCATTAGAGACGTCAGATCCAAGTTTCAGACATAGGCCTAGTTTATACTTCTCCAACTGCCCATACAGACACAGAGCTCTCTGACCAGTGACGGAAACCTCCCCAAGTTTTAAACTATAACAACTACAGAGACCTCACAGATCGAGCAGGTCTGTGATTGATCAGCTGACTATTCACACCATCATAGTATAAGACCTCAGTTGTTTGTTTTTATGGCAAACTGTAAAAATAAAGACCTAATGCTCTTAAAAAAAAAAAAAAGTATAGGGGGTACCAGTCATGACTGGTTTGGTTGCAATAAATTATCTGTTCAGATCCTCCAAATACGTTACTGACACAAATGCAACATGTCATTGTTCAGACATCTCCAAAATGATCGTTATATGATCATTTTCCAGATCGAATTAACCGTTACAGCTTCATGAAGGGGAGGAGACAGAAAGTAACTCTGAACTAAACCTGGTCTCTGTTACCATGCTAATTGACTCTGAACTAAACTTGGTCAGGAGCAGTTTTACTTCAACATACCAGTCAGCTACCACAGCAAAAAAACAATGCGACCGATTGTCCTGGAGGTGACTCGCTTCGCAACACTCACCAACCAACAGAGAAGTCTGAGATTCATGTCTCCATGAATAAAAGGAGTGAGTATGAAACATCACTTTTGCATTTTTGGGTCAGACCATTTCTGTCTAAAGTGGGCCACAGACTTCACCGATTCACTTTTGGATGAGAAAAATACAATGTTTAAACAAACTGACATGTCCGAGACGTCAAGAACTAGCTGGAGATAATTTAGTTCACAAACTGTATCACAATCACGACCTCCAGCACCTTATTTATGCAAAAGTTTCACCTCAAAACAAACAAAAAAAAAACTTGGGAGATGCTGATGAGGGTTTAGAATAAAGGTTTATCAGAAGAAGCAGATGCAGATGTTTCATCTGGGATGTGGACAAATTCCCCAACCGTCTTTCAGACCCAAACCAGTCAAGATCTAAGCCAATCAGGTCCTGCTGATGTTTACAGACACATTTAATTGACAAATTAGCTGTTTTCACACGTGACTGATGGTTTTAAATAAAATGCGCGCGCTTTCCGACGTGACCATGTTGATTACGTGGGAGTCCAACACCTGCAAACCTCCGGCACACCAGTCTGTAGACTTTATTTAAGGGTAATAAGATATTTAATATACGCATGCATGCAGACTGCGCCTGCGCTGTGAACAGCTTAGCGTTAGCTAGCTAGCTAGCTCCTAATATCGGTTTTAAATGTTTTTCTGCAGCTCTAAATCTAAGAAATCGCTTAGTGGTTTATTTTACAGAGTCACGAGACTTCAGCTAATCTGTCCGCATGGCTCTTTCACCAAAACGACCAGACTCGAGGTCAGTTTTCTGGACCCCGGAGGCGCAGAAATAAAAACCTTCAAAACTTAAATAAAATATCTCACAGAGTCACAAGTTACCCACCGACACACGCAGAAAAGATCAGAGCAGCAGCAGTGACAGATTCAGACGGCAGATGGGTGAGTTAGATGGAGATAAAAGTCGGATGAAATCAGAGACTGAACTCACCTGAGAGCGTCTCTTCACGAGCAGAAACAAGAAAGGAAGGACTTTCCGCTTCCGGTGCACTTGATGACGACTTCCGCCGCGGGAATGAGCTGCTGCCGCCACGTGGTCGTTTGTTTCACTTCACTTCATGTCTTTTTTTTCTTTTTTTTTATTGCAAAAACAATTCTCAACAGCCTTTTTTCCTAAAACAGTTTCAATTTAAAGCCGAGCGGTTAAACACAACTTTGAACACCACAGAAAAAGAAAAACTAAAGAAACAAACAGATCAAACAAGCCACAAATAAACTATAAAAAAATAAATGTCAAATAAAGTTAAGTTACAGTTATATTCTTTGGTCTTTCTAAGTCTTTGGTCATAACTCACCTTTTCTTGTTGGCCTTCAGTTCATACTGTACTGTTTAATTATTGTATTTACTTTACTATGTATAACGTGCATTTCTATTTTATTTCTTTTTTTTAATTTATTGTTTGATGTTAACCTGTGAAACTCGTCGGTCAAAACTGGTTGTTTTAAATGAACTGTAGAATTAAATTTGACTTTACTACTGTTCTCTGTCTGAAAAAGAGAAACAAACTCAAATTAATAACTTGATTCAAATAAATTATCATACAGGTGCTGGGAATTTTGGGATTTTAAAGCCCTTTAAGGTGTAACAAAAAACAATAACAAAAAAAAACAAAAAAAACAGAAAACTTCAAACTTCAAAACTTCAAAAATATCTGGAAATGTGGGGTGCCATTCATATATTTACGCGGTGCACATTCATCTACTGGTGCCTCTGGACACATCATCAGTCATGTACCTGGTATCATCTGGTGTTTCGGGTCTTTCAGCATAATACATCCTCCTCTAAGTGACCTATTTGGGGCTGATCAGACCCCAGCTTGTGTCCAGCTGGCTAGCTACCATGACTCCATGGCTCTCTTCATTTGAGCCACAACCATCTTGAGGCCCTCTGCCACATCAGTGTACTGCAAATGGCTCTCCTTCTTCTCTCTCCCTCAATGCCCAAACAGCTGAACGCTCTGGTCAGGGAATGGGCTGCAAAACCCCTGCAACCAACCTCCACTGGGAGGCACCTTGCCCTACAACCAGCCAGCTGACATTCACTGACCAGTCCCGCAGACTTGGAGAGCTTCCTCTCAAATGCTTCTTCAAGGCGTTGGACATGTTATGTCTGGTCATAGGGTGGTGACTGCAATGTACCTGGGAAACTTCAGCTGATGTTCAAGATCTACCAGCAGCTGCCAGTCTTTTGCAGAGGTCAAGATTCCTGCCGATGCTCCTCTGGCGAGGGTTGGCTGCTCCCTACCTCTGACAAAGGTGATGGTTTCCTTGGAGGGTCAAAACCGTTTCGCCCACACAAGTCCTTCACTGCTAACTTCAGCTATGGTCTTGAGAACCTGATTGTGCCTCCAGCAGTAGTGCCCATCTCAAAGTGCCCTGGTGCAGCAACTGAGGATATGTTCCAGGGTTCCTTGCTTGGAACATAATGGGCAATCTTAGTTAAGCCCCATGTGTGTAGGTTTGATGGACTTGGGAGTACATCATACACTGACTGGATGAAGAATTTAATGTGGTGAGGCCTTCCACAGCTCACACCAGGTCACTGCATTCTCCCATCCTGTTCAAGTTCCCTGTTGCTTCATTCCCACTGCCTTGACGGTTCTTGATTCTTCCACTGCCGCTCTCACCTCCTCCTGGCTGAAGCGGAGCCCTTCCTTCCCACTGGCATTTGTTTGGGGATTTCAAAAGTAGCCTATCCCTGTTCTACCTCATGTGACCACTCCCACTAGACTCCTTTGACGCATCCTTCGCCCTCAACTTCTTTCCAGTCCTCACTGGGATCCCTGCTTTAGCCGCCTTCGGGTCGCTTGAGTCCCTGTACTGGACCACTTCTCTGGCTCTTGCAACTTTAAACACCTCCTCCAAGGATTTGAGGGGCAGTTGCAGTTTGTTGGTGTTCCCATCGAGTGCGAGGCTGCTCAGGCTCTTTGGTAGTCCCAGCCATCTCCAGAGGTGGTTGCTTACCCTTCTCTCTAAGGTCTCCACTGTTGAGAAGGGGACTGCATAGACAAGGAGCGGACATCCTGGGTAAAATGCCGTGTTACTGTACCCAGGCTTTGAACTTTCCCAGTGGGCCTGACTTGTCCAAGGATTTCAGCCAGCCAGCCAATACAGTACAGGTTGACTGGATAGATTTTGTATCTCAGGGAGCTGTCAAAAACCTTGCCCAAGCTCTTGACTGGCTTCTCTGTGATGGTTGGGATGACTGTGGCTGTGATGTTAAAGCGGAACTTGTCTTCCACCTTCCCCTTCCTCAGTACCATTGACCTTGACTTGACACTCCATCACCCTTTCAAGTCCCTTCAGAATCCACCAGCAGCCTGGGACCGATTCTGTCATGACTATGAGGTCCTCCACGAACGCCCTGATGGAGGGTTGCTGTTGTCCAGATTTCAAAAGGGGTCCTCTACATTCTGCTTCAGCAGACTTAGAGAGCATGTTCATGGCTAGAGAGAGTAGCGTCACAGAGATAGTCCACCTTGTGCCAGCGTTGTTGCTCCCAATGAAATCTTCATCCTTAAATTGGTGTGGTAATCAGCTATGAGCTACGCCAGTTTGTTTAACAAAAAAAACAAACAAACTATTTCTTATTTTTTATTTTACTATTTTAAAAAGTTTTTGTTGATTTTTATTCTTACTAATTTAAGAGTTTATAGTCTCCAATTCAGATTTTCCAGTTCATAAATCTGAATTTAGGTTAATAATCCGAATAATATTATTATTCTGTGAGGGAAAATAATTCTTTTTGTCACAGCAGCACCTGTTCAAGTATTCAAAATATAAAGACTGACCCAATTACAAATATTTTATACATCTTGTTACAAATATTTAAATACTTTTAAATTCATTTTATGTTGTTTACTAATTTCATGTTTTTTAGTTATCTTGTTTTATCATTCTTTCATTTTACTAACCTTTTTGGAAAGAAGTATGTAAAAGCATATTTTAAGATATCTTTATTTTTGTATTTATTTTTATTAAACCAGATAATTTTTTGCGAGTTTCCCACCTCAAATTATACAAAACTGTGAGTTAATTTCCTGTAACATCATCAGTGAATCCAAATATATAATTATTCTAAAGTTGAGAGAAGTGGAATGATAAATTGTGCTGCTTTGCTCCAGATTGACTTTATATCGAGGCAACTAAAATATTTCACTTTTTCTGCATCACATTTTCTACAGATTTTCCTACTTTTTGCTTATTTGTATTTTGTCTTTAATTTTATGAATCTCATTTTTATATTTTTTTGAATTTGAGTTTCTTTTGTTTATTCTCAAGAATTTTAAACATTTTACTAAAATTATTTTCTTTGTCAGAATTCAGATTTTTTTCTTTCACAAATAACTTTTTAAAAAAATCAGAAATTATATGAATTTGCAACTATTTTGTCAAAAACTTTTTTCTGACTTTTTTGAACTATTATATATATATATATATATATGTAATAATTCATATATTATTGATATAAATGCAAATAATTGTCTCTGATCTTGTTTATCGTTTAATGTCAAGTGAATAATATTCATCTTTGTATATCAGCCAGATTATTTATAAATACTTTTATATTCCAGTTTTAGACTGTTTTTCTTCTGTGTTGCTGTTTTCAGGATGATTCCAGAAATAACAGATTTATTCACAAACCAGACGATGCTCAGATTCCTGATTTCTTTCCAAACCTGCCTGTTTTGTCTTGTTGGAATTCAAAGTGATGAAGGACATAATGGACCAATCAGAGCACAGCGTTTGACCACCTCTGTTTATTTACAGAAACACTTTTAACACGATGCAGAAGAAGTTACTCCAAAAACTACAAAAGAAGAAGATTTAAAAACACACTCTCGCCCTGACACACACACACGCACACACACGCGCACACACACAGAGCATGCAGCTTTATTCCAGTTAATTCACAAAAACATCCATCACAGTAGAAAAGACATGATTATTGATTATTGACGATTCTGCAGGAAACAGGAGGACCTAGTCTGTTAGGATCAAAAACAGATTAGAAACATCTGACTTTATGAACCTAGGAATCCTGACTTTAAACCCAGAAATATTGACTTTAAAACCAGAAATCCTTACTTAAAAATCAAGAAATCCTGACTTAATAGATTCAGAAATCCTGACTTTATGGACTTGGGAATCCTGGTTTATAAACCCTGAAAGCCTGACATTAAACTCAGAAATTCTGACTTTAAACCCACAAATCCTGACTTTAAACCCACAAATCCCAACTATAAACCCAGAAATCAAGACTTTAAACCCAGAAATCCTGGCTTAATGGACTAAGAAATCCTTTATGGATTCAGGAGTCCTGGCTTTATAAATCCAGAAATCCTCACTTTAAACCCCAAAATCCTGACATTAAACCCAGAAATTCTAAATTTAAATCCAGAAATCCTGACTTTAAACCCAGCAATTCTGTCTTTATAAACCCAGAAATCCTGGCTTTAAACCCAGAAACACCAGCTATATAAACTAAAACATCCTGACTTTAAACCCCAAAAATCCTGACTTTAAACCCAGAAAAACTGGCTTTATAAACCCAAGTATCCTGACTTCAAACCCAGAAATCCTTATTTTAAATCCTGAAAATCCAGACTTTAAACCAAGAAATCATGGCTTTAAATCCTGATTTGTTCTTTTTAAATTAAAAACTTTTCCAACTCACAATTTTAGCCCCATTCTCAGAATTATTTTTTTCCTCAAACATGTCCAGTCTGCCATCGTGTAAAACAATTCTTGTTTTGAAATAAAACCTAATTTAAACTTAACCAAGATTGAATTTAAAACTTTTAATATAAAATCCCCTGAGACAAGAAAATAAGCAGAGATAATAAAAAATGTAACATTCAACTGGAGTTTGAATGAAATTCAAATTTTAGAGTCAGAAATTCCAACTTTGTTCTGACTTTATAAACTCAGGAATTCAGGCTTAAGCCTGAATTTATAAACCGCTTTAGCTCTTTTGGGGTTGAAACATCTCCTGAGGTCTTCAGACGTCCTCCTGTTTCCTGACTCTTTGTTGGGGAGATTCTCATCAACGACAAATGTCGCTGCTTTGGATCAGTTCCTCATGGGAACCAAGTAAAATCTAATCTAACACCAACTCTTTAGTTTCAAGCAAAAAAGAAAAACAAAAAACACCAAAATATTTCTAGAAAATGACATCTGGCATCTGCAGGGCTCTTCCACCTCTAATGAATACTTTCAAGTGTCGAATAAAAGTTCAGAGCGGGAGGTGCTGCTGCAGAAAACACTGGCTGCTGCAGAAAACAGCCGTTCACTCTGGAACGCACATCTGGAGCCCCAGCGCCCCCCCCCCCCACCACCACCACTGGCCGAACGCAGTAAATACGAGATAGAACTGTTCAGTGGCGCGAATCTCAACAATAACCTTTTAAACAGTTTCTTCGCTAAGCTGCTTTGCCTGAAGACTTCGTTATTAATAGTTTCCTGAAGTCAGTAAACTTTAAATTTTTTTAACTTCTTTTCATTTACTAGTTTAACTTTGTTTGCAGGTTTACTTATGCTAGATAACTCTAGCTAGCTTAAGCTGGGAGTTATTCTAATAAACACCATTGTAAATAATAGCACACTCAGAACTTTGAAAAGGCGTAAATGAAGCTAAGCTAACACTTTCAGCTTAAAAGATCGCTTCCTGGGATGATGTCTTTGCAACTATCGTGTGCCTCTAAACGACTTGTTTTATTTATGTTGTGACTTCACCGCCAACCACGAAAAACGTACTCATTAACATGCTGATTTTTGGGTGAAAAGAAGTGAAAAAATTTTGTTTTGGAAAATAATTGTGTAAAAAAACACTTGAGATTTTAACCTGCAAGGATGTTTAAATAATGTAAGAGAAATATTTGTAATTTATAAAAGTTTGTAATTAAAAAAAATTGGTTACCGTTTACCCTCATTTTGAGGCGGTCGCTATCATAGGCTAACAGGCTGATGGAGTGTTGTGATCCAAACATCGTATTTTTTGCCGAGCAGGACTGCCATGGCCGACGCTGCAGAATCAACAGAATTTAAACATAAAACAAATCCAGAAGGCAGCAACATCTCTGCTGACAGTTTGGTCGCTGTAGTTAAGTTTCAACACTCGCATTTCTCTGAAAGTGAAGTTGCAAAGTATATTTCAAGTCTTGACTCAGTCCTTTTTTCATCACTGACAACGGTTGAGGGGGCGTGGCCGAGTATCTGGGGCTCAGATTGGTCCAATAAATTGAAGCAGCAGAGGCAAACACATTCAAGCAGCCGCTAAACGATCGACAATCACATCACAGCAATCAAAGTCATGAAGCCGAAAGCACACGCGTGTTCTCTGCAGCGTGATTCACAACGGCAGCACTGGAAGTCAGAGTGGGACATTAAAAAGCTTTTAAATATACACACGCCAAACACCCAGGCTAGTGATACCATCGTCATAGGAACAATCCAATTGTACAAAGTTTACATTCTCTCAACGATTAAAAAAGAGAAAAGAAAAAAGCTTGTTAAAGCTTCAGAGACAAACACAAAACGGGTTAAAAGTGGCAGAATCTCAGTGCCCGAAAACGAAAAGCACAAAAGTCCGGCATGCAGCAAATCACACGACCTGTACAGAAACACCGTCACTGACGAGGAAGAACACGAGCTCCCCATGCAGACCTCCAGGGGGAAAAAACCGACCGATTTAGAACTCTGTCGACACCGCTGAACCTGAAGTCTGCTGCCAGAAACGCCCCAAACCAGCGCGGATTTACGCTTCACATCGGTTTAAGGTCGTCGCACAAAGACAGAGATATGCAGCTCTGCAGCGAGCTCGCTGCCATGACGACGCCGAGGAGGTCAGATTGTCCAAATGTACAGAGTCCCAGATGAGTCAAAAAGTACTAGCTCCTAAACTATGGACGACTATGCACTAGCGCCCCCATGTGTTTATGAAAGAGCAATGTCCAGTTTTAGAATTAACACAAAAGTAAGATTAACTGCTGACGTCATTTTTATCCAAGCCGTCGATTTATAACTTTGACTACTCCGGGACGCCGCACATTTTGCGCTTTAACAAGTTTTGGTCCCTGTGACAGCGACAGGTGGGTCGTTCTGATTGGTCTGAACATTATTTAGCTTTATTGACTGGTAGCTAAAACGATCAGGAGCTCTTTGGTTTCTCCTGGCGTCACGTGACATCCTCCAACAGATCCATGAGCTCCACAAACCCGTCGCTCACATCTTCATTCTGACGTCACGCAGCCAAATAACAACAACGAGTGTTTTACATGGAAGACCACCGGCTGGAGAACGGAGGAAGCTTCTGGAGCTGTCTGGGTCTGATGAGGGACAAACATCGTCATCTCTGGTTTAAACGAGTTTCTGATACACAAGCTGATCAGCTTTGAGGACAATTGATTAGAAAGAATTGTTCTGATATGAAATAGATTCAGATATTTAACTCCTTTTTATTTACAGACGGCTTAAACCCAAGATATCTGACGTTTCTTCTCATCTGCTTCCTTTTATTTGTTGACATTTGTCCACTTTTGTGTTTCAGAACTGCAACACAAAAGCAATTTGTGTTGTAACAGTTTGGATTGGATTTACAGATTTGTTCTTTGACAGAGAAGAAGATAATTAAACTGTTCCAGGAATCAGGGATCAGGAGGAATTTCAGTTTGACGTTAACCTCCAGAGGAGACGTCTGTGGGCTCAGAAGAGTCTAATGACCGACCATCACCATGGAAACATGGGCTCTACGAATTGAGTAGTACCACAGGGCTAATGTTTTGAAATAAAATGGCTATTTTTCACTTTCAACTCCTCATTAGCTTGGAATTCAGACTTTTTAAGAATTGGTTTGAGCACTATAAAACAAAAACAGGCAAACAACGAATGAAAGGAAACTGATGAGAAAAACCAAGTTTTCTTTTTGTTTCTGTGGGAAAAAATAAAAACTGTAAAACTAAAGCTGACCAGCACGTGGAATTCTTGTACCTCCAAGATAAGAGAACAGGTCATCTTGGTTTCTTATGTTAGAACTCACTGGTGGAGGTTAGACTCCTGCACATGCTCAGTGACATCCCAGGAGGGCGGGGCTAATATGTCCAGTCAGATTGACAGGTGTGTGTGGGCGGAGCACTGTTCCTGTTGGAGATACAAGGTTTCCAAATATGACCTGCAACGTGAACTAAGGTATGTCGAGGGAACTGATTGGTTGGTTACAGAGAGGTGTGGCAGGAGTGAAAGAAGCTGATTGGCTGATCAATGGATGCGCTGACAGATTATGATGCAATCTCTGCTGGATGAGTCCGAGTGAAGCGTTCCGGCTCTGTCGTTTCCTCCTCCGACTCCTCAAACTAAATCCTGAATGGTTGGTGTCAGATGCCTGACCTGCTGTCAATCATCCTGCTGCCAAGGCAACGGCGGCCCGTCAAAGATCCGCCCACTCCAGGAGCTGGAAGTTAGCTACAGGACAAAAATAAAATTTCAGAGAGAAAAAGAAACAATAGAATGAAAATCTGAAATTAAAGATTCAAGTCCCACCACAAAGCTGTGATGCGTGCCACATGCTGTGTGAAGGTCAGTGTTTCCATGGAAACAGGCTGCTAAAGTCAGTATCAGAGGCAGCGTTGATGCAAGTGGATGCAGAAACACCAACATCTGTTTACGAACATTTAAACTTTTCTGCTGCGTGTTGGTGAATGTTCACAAACATCAACTACTGGCTTTAAAACATTAAAAGTAGTTCAACATAGTTCTGGAAGACATTCTCCTCCACACGCCACTGATGTTGAACTTTGTTCATTAATGTCATTAATTTATTCTTTACTAGCCACACAATATGTGATTTTGTGTTTTGGTCACGAAGGAACCTCGCTCCCTCACGGAACCTGGTTCCCATTAACCGGTGGACTAGCGTCGCTCTAGACCTGGTTTCAGCTGTACTAGTCCTGGTTTAGATCCTCTGGTGCTAGTTTCAGCTCCTCTAGTCGTAGTTTCAGCTCCTCTAGTCCTGGTTTCAGCTCCTCTTGTCCTGATTGCAGCTCTTCTGGTCCTGGTTTCAGATGTAGTTACAGTCTGTGAACAACTGTTAGGAAGAGTTGGTTCCTACCAACAAGTTGTTGTGCATTTAGACAGAAAAGACCGTGGCAGAAACCCCTGACCCCCCTCAAAGGGTCTTTGTTTTTTTTCCCAGCCCCCCTGAATACACCGTAACAGCTACCCCCCTTGGCCTGTTCTTACTTGCTGAGCGTTGAGGCGGAGCCTGAACGGTGGAAGTGGACGATCTGCCACTTTCCATCACGGCGGTGCCAGACCCGGGTCTCCTCTGATTGGGCGGTGCGTGGTGTGCCGTTGGCGTCGATGTACTGCGTCACTCTGATGTAGGCAATGCAAGCGGCCTCGTCGCCCACAAGGTGGATGTGGGGGTTCAGGATGGTGGTGTGGACCGGCTTACTGTTTTTGGACCACACTGGGACAGAGACAGACACACCGTTACCTGGACAGGTGAGCACCAATGCTTTCAGCAACACAAAGAGGCAGACAGAATGTCTGGCGCAGCTCACAATTTTCAAAATAAAAGCGGTGGAAGTCCAGGCCTTCGACCAGGTTCCCTAGGGCTTCAGGCTCGAACGCTGTCACGGCGGGGTCGCACATCTTACTGAGGAGACAGAAACATGGCTAACTCAGCTGCAGGGCTAGCTACAACCTAAATCACAACATTCCCAGTCGACCTCAATCTGACCCAGTTGCTAAAAAGCAGACCTTTTTGGCTTTGACAGGCTCCTGTCATTGTCGTGCATTATGGGAAATGATGTTCACATAGCTCCACTACACAACATACAGACGTGTAGCAACGCTAGAAATAAGTCGTGAGTAAACTTGGAGCTCCGATGAGACACGCTGCCTCTTGGACATCTGGGCAGATGTTCATATAGCACAAGTGCTAGAAGAAAATGCACCAAAATGCTGAGATATACAACATGTTCAGAAAACAAAAGAAGGAGAGAGGATTCCAGCCGTCTGGGGCACAATGTCGCATGAAAGTTTTAAAAAAGAAAATGTTGCCAAAATTACATCAAGGTGCAGGATGCTATCAGTTCTGCTTTACCCCGCCCCCCACATTTCTGTCCAATGGTTGAACGACCTTCAGCACACGTGGTTTTGGTTACAAATTCTGGTCTACTTGCAATAACACACAATGTGAAAGCGAACCGCACCAAAGAAGAGAAAAAAACCACATTTCATTTGGTCTGGACCAGACCAGGTGAACTAATGGACCTTCCTGGTGTGAAGACAACCTTAGTCTTTGTGAGTGACTCACCAAACAAACAATGAAACAATGAAAATGTTTAGGAGCCACCTCACCTCCCATAAAATAAAATGATGAGGTGGCGCCTAAACATTTTCATTCACACAGTAAAGAGACAGTCTTGTTTATTTGGTGAAAATCCACAATAATATTTGTTTCCAATTAACTTGCCAATTGCATTAGCCTATACCTAACCTATACTGTTGTGCTTTTGTTAATTAAATGAATGACGTGTCACGCACCCTCCCAGTAACGATAAAATAATCCTCTGCTGAAAGATTCCAAAGCTGAATATTGTTGACAAATCCAGGACACACTGTCCATTTTGTAAATTTTTTAGAGAATCCCGGAGTATGACGAAGAAAAGTTGGGTATTGAAGGTCTGGCAGCTCTGTTGCAGTTTCAACGCTTTCAGAAAGTTCTATCAGTCAGTAATATTGAGTCTTTCTATTGACTTTTGCCACAATGGCGCCGTAAATAAAACAGGCCATGTGAGGTCCGGAGCTCTATCATAACTTGTTGTATCCAATAATGTCACAATATATTTTGCTGTACCCTATAATGTCGTATTAAATTTTGTCGTATCCCATAATATCGTATCTTGTCCTATCCTATAATGTTGTATTATAGTTTGTCGTATCCTATAATGTCGTAATGTATTGTATTGTGCCGTATTACAGTGTTGTATCGTTTCGTGTTCTTGTGATTCCAGACTGAATGAGGATTTTCACAATAAAAGCCTCAGATCCGTGTTACATACGTGTAGCTCTCAAAGTCTCCGTTGCTGATGGCCTCAATGAGCTGTTCGGTCACTCTGATGATGTCCTGTTTCCTGACTGCACACACGCACACACACACACACACACACACACACGCACACGCACACGCACGCACACACACACACACACACAGGTTAGCGTGGTGCTTCATGGACATCATGTCGTCAGTCTGCTGCTGATGAAGACTTCACCTCTGGTGTCTTCATCCTCGATGGTGGTGTTGGTGCTCTCAGACGACTCCTGAAACAACAACACACCTGTCAGTCACCACATGGTCTGGCTCAGATGTGGTCCAGCTGATCGCTTCAGGCTATTCTGATTGGCTGCCTCCAGGGGGCGGGGCTACACACACCTGTCCCTGAGTTCATCACCAACTCAATGGAATAAAGACTGACTGATGAGGTTTTAGTGAAGCTGAAGGAGTTTCAGCTGCAGGCGCTGAAAAAACATCAGGAGGTTGATACAGACGAAGTCACAAAACCAGAACAAACCAGTTTCAGCGCCACCAGAGTCCTTGAAGAGTTTCACTCCCAGAAAACAACAGTAACAGTCTGTTCTGAGCGCGTCACTGTGTCTGTCATTGTGTTTGATATACTTTTAAGTTACAAAACGTTTGGGTCTACAAGAGAAAACCGTCTGGAAGCGTGACTATGTTTAAATTTTCTGAAATCTGAGGAGACAAGAAGATTTAAATGCTGCAGCGCTTGGATTAACCCTCCAAAGAGTTTTCTTTTGTCATACAAATTACAATATTTTTATGAAAAATTATAATATTTTCTCATAGATTTGCACCTTATTTCCTTTTTTGTGGTCAGAAAATCATTACTTTTATCTAAAAAATTCTGAAAACAATGAAACCTTTTAATCACAAAATCAAAACAAAATTTTTTCCTTAAAATATACTGACTTGTTTCTAACTTTTTTCCTTGTAATAATAAATGTATTTTTTTTTATTTCAACTTTCCCAATTTCAAGCTTTTTTTCTTAAGCAATTACAAAATCTTCTGCTCTATGAAATAAATTATTTTCCCATAAAATATATAAAAAGAATTTCTTTAAAAAACATATTACTTTTTTGCTCATAATATTATGACTTCTTTCATAAATCTTTTCTCTAACAAAATTATATTTTATACATGAAATCTTTGCAATGAAATAACATCTTTCTCATAAAAACAAAAACATTTTCTTCACAAAATTTTGACTTTGTTCATCAGAAAATCACAACTTTGTACTTATTTGATCACAACATGACATTTTTGAACTGTTTTGAATTTTTTTTCATTATGAAACCTTTTAGTCATAAATTTCTGATTAATTTTCTTAACTTGAATCCTAAATAGGACGACTTTCTCCACAGTGAACAAAAGTCTTAAACTCCTTAGTTTTTGGCTTCATTGTTGTTAATAAAAGAAACAATAAAGTTTTGTTTTGTTCAGCTCATGAGATGATTTTATAGCTTCTTTTCAGAAGTGAAACAACAGAGGAGTCGCTGACGTTGATCTTCGCGCTTTAATCGTCCAGATGACTCACAGCTGCAGACTTTTATGACTTCTTTCCACACAGACAGATGACATACAGAGATGAATGCGGTCGTCATGGTTACACATGGGCTTGTTTACGGCAGCGGCGGTGCACCTTTACCTTGACCCCGTCGGCCTTCTTGTTGCTCCCGCTCTTTCCTCCTGAGCGAGGGATGAGAATGAGGAGACAGAGAAGCAGCAGAGTGAGAAAGAAAGGAACAAAAGCTGAGAAGAGGAGCGACGGCATTGTTCCCTTCAGCGGGGCTAAGCTGGACTGAAACCCTGGAGGGGGTGGTTCCTCGGGTCTGCTGGGGGGGTGTGGGGTGACATGTGGGTCGCTCTGTCAGAGGCCGGGCCAAATTTAGGAGCAACTCCAGATAGCTGGAGAGCTGAGATTCCTGAGCGAGCAGACGCATCATAGTCAACACTTTCCTGCACAGCAACAAGTCCTCAGTCACCAAACCAGACCAGACCAGAGAGTATGGCAAGCCCACAAGGCCATAAAAAGATCACTTAAAATCTAATTCTGGAGTAGAAATAACAGGATGTCAAAAGGAGGATGAATAAATATTATTTATGCAAGTGGCTAAAAAAAGAAATAAAAAATCTCTGTGAGCACCAACGCCACAAAGTGGATGCATCACATCTACCAACTCTGGAATCAATGAAATCCATCTGTCCATCATCCATTCATCCATCCAACCATCCATCCTTCCATCTATCTATCATCCATCATCCAACTATCATCCATCTCTCTATTATCCATCATTCATCCATTGATCCATCATCCATCCATCTGCATATCCATCCATCTCGCCATCATCCATCCAGACTTTCATTCATAAACTCAGAGGGGAATGTGGGCGGGACCAGCAGTGTATCACTACTGAGCGTGTGCAGCGGGTTGCCAGTGTTTCAATGTGTCTCCATGGAGACAAACAGCTGCTGTTGTGAGTGATGTTGGTTTATGGCTATCTTTAGAGAGGAGTGAGGGAAAGTTCACGACAGCTGTAGCGTGCACGTAGCACACACGTGCATGCACACAGAGTGCTAACCTGCTAATTGTAAGTAAGCTGGCAGCTGATTGGTGGATTTCTGTGTTAAATCTTCTGCTACTGAAACACAATCCTGCAGGTCAAAGATCGCTGGCAGGGCTGTGACTTCCTACCAGCTGTTTCTTGCGTTTGTGTGACGCTGAAAACGGTGACGATCAGATGATTTTAATGTTTTATGTAAAAGAACCGTTCAGCAGTTTAGAAGAACAAACTCCTGAACATGACTGTCTTCACATCTGTCATCATCTCAAGGAGGTTTCATCATTAGCGTCATCAACTGTTTCCATGGAAACGTACACTTCCCAGTTCTAGATCAGCTGTATCAGATTATTATTGATTATAGCAAATAATAAATTTGATAAATAAATCGTTCCTGGAATCATCTTCATGAAAACAACAACATGAACCAAAAACACTCTAGAACTGGAATATAAAAGGATTCATAACTGATGTGTCTGATAAACAAATATTATTATTATTCACTTAATGTTAAACTATGGATAAGATAAGAGATAATAATCTCATTAATATCAATAATACTGTAATTAATAATTAATTTATTTGAAATAACAATATAGAACATCTACATGTTCACAAACAGTTCTGGTTCAGCAGTGATGGAGGTTCTAGAATAAAATACTAAAAATTCCATCAGATATCAGCTGAAGACATCTATGTTTAAACTGGAAGACTTACAGATCTATTATCTAGATATCTACATTTAAACCAGATGACCTACAGATCTATTACTTAGATATCTACATTTAAACTGGCGGACCTGCAGATCTACCATCTAGATATCTATGTTTAAACTGGAGGACACGCAGATCTGCTATGTACATATCTACGTTTAAACTTACCGGAGAAGTTCCTGGTCGCCAACATGGTGGTCAGAATGGCTCCCTGAAGGACGAGAAAGTGACAACAAGGAGAGAAATAAGAGTGAACACATGAAAATTTTATTTTTATATTTTTATTTGTTTTTAAAGTTTTTTGATTCTCTCGGGTCGTCCTGTTTCTGTCCAGAAATAAATATAAACTTTAAACATGCAGTTTCTGCCTGTAGTCACCAGAGGGCGCCCACACCGCAGGTGCAGCTAAAACCAGAAGCTTACAACCATTTATGAAAGACCCATATGTTTTTGGTTTTTTTCCACTGTCTGACGTGAAATCAGACTAAACTTTCCTGTTGTAGGTCGATTAGGATTACTAAAATTATTTCTATTTGCTTCCTCTCTAGGCCACGCCCCTCTCAGTCAGACTGGCAAAACAAACCTCTCTCAGCAGTAAACACAGCCAACCGGGAAAAATGTGGAACATGACATGACATAAAGGAGCTACCAAAGAACCAGTGGTCCACTAACGCTGACATGTGGTCATAAATCACGTGTTGACATTTATACGGACCTGATTTCAACGCCGGGAGAAAACGCAAAGCCTGAAAATGTCTGATTTAGGCTATTTCTCCACTGTTTCATGTTTAAGATTGTAAAGTGACACATTAGCACAAATTGACATTCTGATATTGTTCTTAAGACGTATTTAAGCCAACACTGCCGCTCTGCATCTTTCTGCCACTCAGTGGGCGTAACCACGGTGACTTCCGCTGCTGTGACATCATGTGCATACCTTCATGTTTTATGATTTGTACACTGATTTTGCATCCAATTAAAAACTGAGCTGACATGAAAAAGTGAGCGGACCTGATCAAGCCATTTTCGCTGACCAATCACAGCAGAGTGGGCTGATGTTTGGAGGGGCGTGGCCGACAGTATTACACGTTCTGCTGCATAGCATGGAAACCAGCAATGCAGAATGCAGAATGTGTACACAGACAGACTACATTTGGCTGATTATGCAAATTAGATGATGTCATCTCGTGACTCGTCAATAGCTGTTGGCAACACTGCGTCTGACTTCATCAATTAAACCTTTACTTTGAAAGAGCTCACCTTCAGCTTCCTGCGAGCGTTGAACTTCTTCAGACACTCGACCGTCTCCTGGCGATGCATACACGACGCCACGGTGGAGCGATGCTGGGAGGAACAGCAAACATCATCATCATCATCATTATCATCATCATCATCATCATCATCATCATCAGAGGGGGGTGTTGGTGGTCTCACCGAAATCCAGGGGTGTTTGAGCGCCTCGGAGGCTGAGATCCGTTTGGCTGGATTGATTGTCAACATCTTATTGATCAGATCTTTGGCTTCAGGGGTCACCGTGTCCCATTCTGGGGAAGGGAACTAGGAGACAAGGAGAGGAGAGAAGGATATAAAATTAATGAGGAGTAGGGAGGGAACACTAGACCACTAGAGACTGCAGTTCCTCTACTGATCACTAGAGACTTCAGTTCCACTACTCCACCACTAGAGACTGCAGTTCCTCTACTGACCACTTGAGACTAAAGTTCCTCTTCTGACCCCTAGAGACTGCAGTTCCTCCACTGATCACTAGAGACTACAGTTCCACCATCAACCACTAGAGACTGCAGTTCTACCACTGACCACTAGAGGCTGCAGCAGAGATAGACAAACTTACAGTCTCTCTGTTTATCTCTGTGTTAGATTTCACATCCATGACATCTCTCTAGGCTTTATGTATCATCCATCCATTCATCCAATCACTCTCGCTTATCCGGTTTCAGGTCAAGGGGGCAGCAGCTTAAGCCCAGATGGCCGGATCCCCAACCACCTCCTCCAGCTCCTCCTTTGCCAGCCAAGAGACACAATCTGCAGTGTGTCCTGGGTCTGCCTTGGGGCCTCCTTCCAGTTGGACATGCCCGGAACACCTCTCAAGGGAGGCCTCCAGGGGGCATCCTCACGAGATGCCCATAACCACCTCAACTGGCTTCTCTCATATGGAGTAACAGCCCAACACTGTGTCTCTCCCGAATGACTGAACGTCTCACCTCCTGGCTGGCTCGCCAATTATGTCATGTATTAAAAACTCAGACAGGCTTAGAGAGTGCAAAGACACTTCTTTAATGGAATCAAACAACTATATACTCCCATGAAAACAACACATTCCATAACTTGCGTCATATCACCTCCTTTCTTGACCAGACACACTTGAGCGTGTTCTTGGCTGGTCATCTTGTTCTGGTCATCTCTAAGATATCAACATTTCCCAGAACTCAACTAAACATCCTGTTTCCCGAAACCACTTCATCACAAGTTCAACTAACGGTCTCAACAGTTTCACCTTATCTCGAAGGGAGAGTCCAGCCTCCCTACGGAGGAAACTCATTTCAGCCTCTTGTTTCTGCGATCTCATTCTTTCAGTCCGCACCCACAGTTCATGACCATAGGTGAGGGTAGAAAGAAAGACTGACCGGTAAACAGAGAGTCTCGCCTTTTGGCTCAACTTCCTCTTCACCACAACAGACTGGTACAGAGTCCACGTTACTGCAGACGCAGCAAATTCTAATTTTCACAACAAAAAGACTTTTTTTCTAACATTGGATGAACATCTGCTGTAGAAAAACAAACAAACAAACAAATAACTTTGTGCGTAGAATATCGTTGTGACTCACATCGTATGCTCCAGCTTTGATCTGCTGGTAGAGACGATGTTGATCTTCATCCCAGAATGGAGGGTAGCCCACCAGCAGGATGTAGAGAATTACCCCTGAGAGACAAACAAACAAACCAGTAAACACGCCGATCCTGCACAAGGAACCACAAAGAGTAGAGTGAAGTCTGACCGCAGGCCCAGAGGTCAACTGCCTTCCCATAGGGATCCTTCCTCAGCACCTCAGGAGACAGGTAGCCTGGAGTCCCCGCGAAGCCTGAAACCAGAAGAACCAAACACTGGGAACCAGTAGCAGGTGGTTTTAGCTCTGAGCAGGTCTGGAACTGATATACAGTAGAATAAATAAAAGCGTCTCACCGAACCAGGCCTGCTGGTCTCCCTCTACCTCGATGGCAAGACCAAAGTCGGCCAGTTTTACCGCCGCTCCTTTAGACTTGGACGCTAGCAGCAGGTTCTCTGGCTGCAGATGACAAAACACATGTTAACATGCTAGCTTAGACCAGGATACATGCTAACACGCTAGTACTGACCAGAACACCAGCCAATATGCTAGCTCTGACCATGACATATGCTAACATACTAATGCTGACCAGGACACAAGCTAACATGCTGACTCTAATGAGAACACATGCTAATATGCTTGCTCTGATCAGGATACATGCTAACATGTTAACTCTAACTAGGATACATGCTAACATGTTAACTCTAACCAGCAAACATGCTAATGTGCTAACCCTGACAGTAACTTATATGAGCCATGCTAACAGTGCTAGATCAGTGCTAGATGATTTCGATCAAAAGTACCAGAAATAAGAAATCAGAATCAGAAATCCAGAACCAGAAACATGGCTAACGCTACCTTCAGGTCTCGGTGAACCACGCCCATCTGGTGACAGTGAAGCACTGCCTCCAGGATCTGCTGGATGCAGTGACTGCAGAAACACAGAGGTGACACATTACCAAGGAGAAGCGGGAGCCAATCAGTGAGGAGGAGGAGGAAGAGGAGGATGGAGGTGTGCTCTTACCTGGCGTCAGCTTCGCTGTAGTATTCTCTAGCTACGATGTCTTCAAACAGCTCTCCACCTGTAACCCTGACAACACACGGCTCAGGTAAACACACACCTCCACCTATGACACACCAGCCGTTAACACTTGAGGTCATGTGACTCACAGGTCGAAGATGAGGTAATGATGAGCCTCTTCTGAGATGCTGTCATGGAGACGGACTGAAAGACAGGAAACAGATGTGATTTACCTGGAGGGGGAAGGTATGTATATATATAATATAAAAAAAGGTAAATTTGAAGAGTTTTTTTTATACAACCAATAATGTCAAAAATATGACTTTTTGAACTCAAAATCACATTTCTTTTAATGCAAGAAAATATCAACTTTGCAACATTTCAACATTTTCACATAAAATTATAACAGTGGTCAAAAAACTTTTGTCTGAAAATCACATTTTTAATATTTTTTAAATTCATTTTTACAAAATCACAGGTTTTGACAAAAGACAATTTTTTTGTTGTAAAATCTGCAAATTTTTCATTTTCTTTTCTTTTTGTAAATAAGAGAATTCTGGTAATTAAATCTCAAAATAATTGTGACCACACACACCACCACCTCAGTTATTCCACCTTAAATCAGCCGCTCTCCACCTCAGTTATTCCACCTTAAAGCAGCTGCTCTCCACCTC
>JBAMYA010094835.1:0-47882 GCA_037176975.1 Arrhamphus sclerolepis | reverse complement strand
AAAGCTCAGAGGCTATCCTCAGAATTCAGAAGAGAGTGTGTGCCAAATAGCAAAAGTGAGGGGTGTAAAAAAAAAAAAAAAAAAAAAACCAAAGCAACCACTGGCTATGTCTGTCATAAATCAAAAGACCACGCCCCTAAGTCTGCAGAAAGTTGTTGCTTTTATTATAATTTTACCTGATGTGGTACAATAACAATCAACTCCCCGTTCAGTTGTCATGGAAGTTAAATCTACCTGTGAGACTGTTTTTTCTTCTTTTTTTGTACCAGGCTGTAAATATGTTTATTTCTGTTGCAAAGGCAGATTTTAACACAGAGGTCAATGGAGTCTGACTTGCTTTTGGAGTCCCTAGTGGTCAGTCAAGGAACTAACTTCCGCATTTCCAGAAGTTCTACATCACTGGGTTTAAGGACACAACCTGAACCTTGATGTTATAAATGCTTGTCAATTTCCATTTCAGCAGAATTTACAGTTTCAAACAGGAATGTCAAATTAGTCAATTTCAGTTTTTTGTTAAGACCAGGATGTGTTTTTCTTCCCCCTTCTCTCCAAGACACAAACCTAGTGCCTAATTTTGCTGTTTGTCAGTTTGTCGCTGTATAGCTGGTCAGTCAAGACGTTTGTGCTTTGATCAGAAGTTTAGTGGATTGATGTATTCATTTAAACTTAAATCTTTTCTTGCATTTTCTCCAGCTGTTGTAGTGCTTTGTAAATGTTACAGAACCTTAGGGAAAAAAAAATTATCACATGGGACCTTCTCTCGACTTTGACCTCGTATGCTTGTATTCATTTAACTGTCTGTTAACGTTCTTTCCTCCTCAGTATGCTGTTTACTTTGTATTGCTGTATTCTTTCTTTGCATGAATTTTTATACATTCAACTCAAAGTACATCTGTAATAATGAAGCAAGTGTGAGTAACAAATACTTTCACATGTAATAATATGAAAAGCCACATCCTCTGGGCAGACAGACATGGGAAGAAAGTTTCAAAGTTTCACAATAAAGTACATAATATGACAAAAAAGATCGAGATGTAATGTCTGTGCAAGATTAGAGTATGAAACTTTTATTTTATCAGGGTCCACATCATCACCATGGTTACTGTTAAAGGGTCGGTTATTCTCTACTTTCCTCACCAGCTACGTTGTCAGATTTCCTGCTAGTTCATGGACTCGGTCATAAGATAAAATAAAATAAAGGGAATTTTTGTTGTGAAATCTTAAAATTTGCAACTTCTATCATGAATTTGAGGCTTTTGTACTAAAAATTTAATTTTTTCCTTGTAAAATCACAAGTAAAAAAAAGAAAATGTTGACTTTTCTGTATATAAAAAAAGCAAATTTTGTTTTAAAACTGTAGACTTTTTATCGTACAATCACAAATGTCACAAAATTGTGACTTAACCTATAATTATAAACCTTTTTGCTACATTTTAACATAAAAATTACCACAGTAATTTTAACTGTCTTAAAACCGCAATTGTTTTGTTGTCAAAAAAATTCTTTTGAATTTAAAATCATGAGTTTTGACTAAAATTAGCGAGTTGTTGTGAAATCTTTTGCAAACAGGCGCTAAATCATGAGTTTCGACAAAAACCAGCAGCTCTACAGTCTCCAGGGTGTTCTTCTCACCTCAGCTCTTCCACAATTTGACATCAGTTCACTGAAATTTCCACAGGAAATGTTCTAGTTTTAAAGTATATGATTGTCTTTGCACGTTCTCGCAGGCTTGCTGCCACTGTCACCAGGCAGATAAACTCTTACGGATGAGATGAACTTGCTTCTCTGAAAACTAAATGTGTCTTCTGGCAAGAGGCTCCCTCATTTGCTTTAAATTCTAAAATTTTCCTGATGATCCCTCTGGGAATGCAGTAAAAATGCAGTGTTTGCCAACTTAAAGGCATTTTTCCTAGAAACTAGATCATCACTTTTCACTAACCGGTAAAACAGTGATTTATATTCATGTCTGTCTAGACTTAAATCTTACGAAAGACTTTTCAAGGATTTAAATGCCTTTGAATTCAAGATGATTCTACGGTGCTGAATAATGGGGCTGGAAGTTATGCCTGAGTGAAGCCGATCTTTGACCTCTTGGATCAGTCATTGTGACTTAAAAAAAAAAAAAAATCCCTTTTAGATGGTTGTATTAATTTCTGAATTCTTGAGTGATGCTCATGGCAAACTAGTAGAACTGATTTCAATAGATTTTATAACTAGATGGACATAATCACTGTGATATCATCCTTTGGTAAATCTGACTACATAAGCCCCTACAATATTTAAGACCCGACTTCTTCTTCTTCTTCCTTTGGTCCGTCCCCTTCAGGGATTGCCGCAATGAATCAGATTAATTTGACATTAATTTGTGGCTTTATATAATTTTATACAATTTTTCGAGATGTGATACAACAAAATTCACCCACTGTACAGTTGCCATGGATGTTAAATCTATCTACAGAGAACAAAACTGTTTTTTGTACCAGGCTGTAAGTACGTTTATTTCTGCAGCAAAGTTGAACATTTTTTACATGGAGGTCAATGGAGAACAACGTACTTTACCACCTATTCTGGCCAAATTGCGGGCTTTAAGTAAAGCAGTTGTACAGCATGTGAACAGACCCAAACAGTGAAAACAATTTATTTCGAGTTACGGCTTAAATTAAGGTCTAAAATGAGGGATGCTCCCGTCATGACAGCAAGAGTGTGAGCATCTGCTTCTCACACAGTCCTTTATACCTGAACAACCAACGGTCGCTGAATTCTGGCTTCAATTCAAATGAGCTGATGCAAGTGGAATATTAAGAGGGCTTCACTGTAGGAGAACGCGTCTCACATTGGGTTTCTTCAGCATCCAGCAGCGTTGTAGAAATTATGCAGGAACAACTACTTCAGACCATAAAAAAACAGCTCAGGTGAGTTTATTAACTGAAAATTCCAGTAAATGTAAATATAAGAAAATTGGGTGTTTCACTGAGGCAGATGACTGTATACTGCAACGGCAGAACCCACAAGAATGCATGCAGATATTGCAAAAAGCCCATCTATAGATAGATAGATATGACAAAAAATTCAAAATACTCCATTTTCTTACGTTCCTACCGCTGTCCATTCCAAACTTCCTTTCCATTACCGCTGCTCATACCTGCGTGCGTTATTTGCATTTGTTTAGCACCACATTCACCACGGGGCAGCGATGAGTCAACAAACAGGACAACTGTTCAGGAGGTTGTAATATTCGCGCTACTGTGAAGTAGAAGAAAATGCAGTCCAAACGGCAGCGACGTGGCGAGACCACTGAACAAAAGTCACATATAAATGGGAAGTTCTTTTCTCTAATTTTACCCATGCGTGAAATTGATGAACAACGTCATTTTCAATATTTTCGTATGTCTGCGAGAACATGACAGTTTCCTTCACCGTGTATATAATTTCACAAAAAGGATGAAAAAGAACGCTCCTCCAACTTTGACGCCAATTTTGATTAAAAGTTCTCCATTTTTGTTTTCTTGTATTTGGTTAACAACTGACTCGCTAAGATCACGACTGCTTCCAAGACTTCTGGTTGTGGTACTCCGTTTCGTCTGTAATATTAAGCATTGAGAATACATACCAAAACATGCTGGGAATCAACAAGGAGACGAACTGAAGCCTGTCTGTCTCTGTCTCAAACAAACCTCTTGCATGGATGTGAAACCGCATGCTAATGTCAATGTCTAGTTACCCTCCATTGGAGCTCACTGATTATGCCCAAAGGCTTGGGGAGCCAATCAGATCAGTCTATCCTTGTAAAGGGTCTCTGAGAGGACTTAATGCAATGATGACAGAGCTGTGACGTAATTTGGATGGTAGGCAGCGGTCATTTGAACATCGGCTTTGACATCGATAATTAAACGCTTCCGTGACAATCTCTCAGTGATTGTGGTGGACGAGGTCCAACTCATTTACAATTGGTAAGAGACATCTGGCAAACTTGCTCTAACAATAAGAGAAGCTATTCCAGAAGTAATCTGATCATGATAATACATAATGTTAGTTAGACAGAACAAACGATGACAGTTTTCAAAGATATTCGTGTGTTTGAGCAGGTTTGAGCGAAAACATCAACAATTGTTCATTTCCATTTGCTTTGTCACTCTGAATACATCACCTTGTTTGTTGCTCTGATTGGTTGTAGCACTAACTAACTGCATGTGACGCAGTTTGACAATCAACAGTCAGTGCCGCCTCTGGATGAGGAAGACTTCTAGGTCATTTTCAGACCTACATCCATCTAGATGTGGCTCTGATCTATGAGCTTAGTCAATGTCCAGCATAATATTCTTAAACATTTGGGTGCATCTTTGTTTTCCTTGAGGTTAAAGATTTCCCTTTTCCAATTAGATCTACATTGAGATTAAGATTATATTCCGGGAGGGTGGCAAGGGAATACATTGTGCAATTCTCCAGTCCCTTTAAAGATGGGTACGATAAGGATGTGTGCAGGAATGCTGCAGGAGCAGGTTGAGGAAGGGGAAGATAAGAACCCAAAGGCAACTCCAGGAGAACAGGCAGACTCTGCATGTGAACCCACATGCAATATACATGTACACGTACGTGCATGCACTCACCGATGAAGCCAGATGAGGGAGGGTTGGGCTGGATATTCTCCCGAGTGTTGCTCTGAATCACATCCCAAAGTCGCCACACGTAGCTGGGGTGAAGAATGTAGAAGGGCTGGTCAGGATGGCGCTTACGGTGCTCCACGTACGGACCGAACAAGTCGTAGTCTGGACTGGCATACCACTAACGAGAGAGATGAACAAGAAAAAGAAAAAAAAAAAAAACACGGATGAGATGACAAGGAGGCTCAATCATGTACCTGTTTCATGTACCTACTTGGAGAAAGAAAGGAATTGTAAACATTTTTCACTCATATTTTCAGAGGATATTTAGACATTCGGCTAAATTAAATTCCTTGCTAGTCTCAACATAAGAAACAGAGTAAACAACATGAGATAAAAGGCGGGACGTGTTTTAAATTAGAGTTAGAAGGCTGCAGCCTGTGTTTCATCTGCGTGATGAACTGGCCCCTCAGATCGATCATCACACTTGACGGACAGAAACCGATAGATTCTGAATCTTAATTAAAATCTCAATGTGCCTTTCAGCTGACACGCTTGCATTACGCGACAGCGATGGGGAGCGACGGCTTCTTTTAATCCACAGGGTAGGACACAACCAGATACACCTCAGACTGTCCTGTTCATGCCAAGATTTGAAATCTTAGATCTGGATATACGAGTTTATTTAAAATACAATTAATTAATCCATTCCATACACAGTGTAAATACATACATTTATCATGAATGTGTGTTTTGAGCCTTAATTAGACACAAAATCTTATAATTTACTGTTAAAACAAGTAATACCCAAATCCCTCAACATTAACTTACTCTGCTAGCTAAAATTTAAAAAAGCCTTGTTTCAAAAAAATTATTTTTCTATTTAGACAAAAAATAAGACTTGTTGAGCATTTCTACTGAAGAAAAAATAGTCTTATTAAATCTAATTTTAAGAATTGTAGCCATGTAAATTCTTCTTTGTCAATGAGTGAAATGGTATTAAACGAAAGAAAATCTTCCAATTTGTCTAGATTTAAGAATATTAGGCGTACATCTGAGCAGGCTGTTTATGTGTATACGCTTTCATTTATCTGTTTATTTTCTTTTTACCCCATAGAACAAAACACCTGATAGAATTTTTTAATTTGTTGTATTCTATGTAGCAAAAATATCTGTCCATTCAGTAACATATTTATTTTTTTCCTATTTTTCCCTCTATTTACTTATGTTTACTTATGTCTTATATTATCAAAATCTGTTTATTCAAGGAGTTTTGATCTATCCAAGGTGCAATAATAAATGGACATTATAGAAACAAGAGTAAACATGAGTACAACATATAGTACCAGTGCATCCAGATAGGCATGGATGGGTAATCTAACTTAAAGAAAGATGATACGGCAACCATTCTATAGAAAAGAAAAAGAATACAGCAAATAAAATCTCCCAATGTAAAATAATCCCAGTCACTGCCAATACACTACAATAATACGAGCACATTGCCACATCCAGAGCCTGCAGAAGAAGTAAGCTTAAGCCAGGAATACACCTCTGCCTCTATGAACCCAAAAGAGCAAGCAACTGGTTTGGTACCAACTTAATGCCAAACACCAGAGAGAGAGTATGGAAAATTTCCCTCCAACAGCAAAACCGCATTTGATGCAATGTCGGCGAATACCAGGGTACATACAGGAAAGTTTTTGTTGAGATATGAGCCCTGTGCACCACTTTGAACTGAATTAAGCTATGATGTGCACAGAGGGAGGTCTCTGTCAACAGGGGCCAAATCTGTTGATACTAGAGAGACAGATAGATGAGAAAGAACAAAATGTCTTGCTTGAAGATATCTGAAAAATATTTGACTTAGGAAGACTTTTTCACTTAGCAGCTCAAAGGATGCCAGGCTGTTGCCTATGATCAAGTCTTTAAAACGCATGACACCCTCCCTGTGCCACGCACATAAAAACAGAGTCCTGACAGGATGGTTTAAAAAGATGGTTCGATGCAACGGGGCTCAGGAGAACGAAGCTGTGAAATCCAAAATATTTCCTAAATTGTGTCCAAATTTTTACCACCAGACTTTGACTGAATCTGAGTGAGGGAAGTGGGAGCGGGGATCCGAGAAGCGCAAGAACTGATGTACCATCATCTGACTGTAGCTCCATGTCTACCCAGTCAGGGCAGTCAGGTTGGCTGTAGTAAAAAGACCAAAATGCGAGGCAGTGCAAGTTAGCAGCCCAAAGGACAATGTGGAAACGCAAAACCACCAGCAGCCTTGGTTTTCTGCAGGTGAATCTTGTTTAAACGTGGTCGTTTACCACGCCATAAGTATGATGAGATAACTGATTCAAGAAGTTAAAAAAATGATCCAGGAATAAAGAGAGGTAGGGTCTGAAATATGTACAGAAGTTTTGGTAAAATGGTCATTTTAACAGAATTAATACGTCCGACAAGAGATAGTGACAAGGATGACCACTGTGCTACTTATCTCGTTTTTATTCATTTTCTTTTTTCCATTCTTAAAATTCTCTTATCTTTATTTATTTATCGTATTTCCCCAATTAATCGCCGGGTCACAAATAGCCGCCTGGTTCTTTTATACGCCTGGGGTCATCACCCATTTTGACAGTAAACGGAAGTGTCAGAGGGAGCCACTCGCAGCGCGCCCACTTGACGTCCAGCCGGGTACATTGAATTGCATTTAAAACCCGCCGGAGAACAGGTAAACATTGAGGAAAATGGACAGCAAAGGGAACGTAAGAGTGAAGAAAAAAAGCTATGCTTTAGCTTTAAGTTGTAAAATATGCGGAACAGTACTCTAAAAAGATTTTTTTTAAGTAAATAAATAAAGGCCTGCAGCAAATAGCCGCCTAGCTCTTTTAAACGCCTGGGGTCCAAATTGATAAACGCCTGGGCTATTAATTGGGGAATACGGTATTCGTTCATTCTTTTCCCCCAATTTTTACTTTACATGGTCTTTAGTCTTCATTTTTTCAGTGAACCAGAATTAAGAATTATTTACTCATTTTCAGCGTCTCTCACCATTTCTAAGTAATGTAAGTAAGAAAATTTCAATTTACTTTACTTATTTGTTTCAAACTCTTGAACTTCTTAAACATCTAAAGTGGAAATAAGATTTTCTGTCAAGTAAAAATATCTCAGTGCTATGAGGTGATAAATTTCTTGTATTTTAGCCAGGGTTTTTTATTTGTTTGTTTAAAACAACAACAATGAACTGTATTACAGCCAATTAGCATGATGTATACACATTTTACATTTGATGCTATATAGTATTTTCCATCCATCTTATAGAAAAAAAAAAGTCTAAAAAGTAAACATTTCTCTGCATTAATTTAGATCTGATCTGTCAATCAGTAAGCCTTTAAAATAAATAATAGAATCAAATTCAAGACAAAAAAGAAAGCAGCTCTGTTGAGTCGTAGCTGTTTAAACTATAGGATCATTGAGAACAAAATATCTTTTGTCCCACATTTTGGTTGTTGTGGCAGATATAAAAACGAGACGGATAAATTTACCAATCCTTGTGAAGCCGTAATAATTGTAAGGCTTATGACATAAATCATTATCAAACTGCAATATAAACAAATAACACTCTCCGTAATTGCCGTCTGTATGAAAAGATTACAACACAATGGATCAAACCTTTCGCTGGAGACAGATCAAGCCACTGAGTCAATCATTTATGCTTCCTAATACCATCTGTTAAATTTGTACTGTATTGTGCCTGTCATGGTTTGCACTCGGTTTGGTGTTTGATTTATTGTTTTGTTAGTATCTGAGTTTCTTCAGTGTTGGTGTTGTCTTGGTTTCCTGTTTTATTTTGAAGTTCTGTCTGTTCCCTGTTTTGTTCTGTTTGATTTTCCTGTTCTTTATCTGCCCTGATCTGTTTCACCTGTGTCTCACTACCCCCGTCTGAATCTCGAGGCTGCGAGAACGAGAACAAATTTCTCTGTTCACGTGAAGTACCCATCAGCCTTTACTCCTGCCTGTCTGCCTCCTGCATTTGTGTCCTCCAGTAAATCTCCATACGTGACAGAACAGACCAGCCCCGAATGGATCCAGCGGAGTGTTTTTTGAGCATGGAGACCCCCTTTATTTCACCTCAGCAGCGTTGGAGAGGGCTGCTGCACAATTCAGACTGGTGGTGGAGGATTATTAGGCCAGTGGAAATCTCTCTGCTCTGCTCTCCACGTGTGCCCCCTCAAAGGCTCCTCTTTCCAACCCGGTGGCTTCAGATCTGGGTTCTAAGGTGGTTGGTACAACCTCCGTTTCCTGTTTTCGAGGTGGTCGATGCACCCCAGCCAGTTCTGGCCACATCACAGTTATCATCACCTGTTCCTGCTCCAGCTTCACTGGTTCCTGCCACAGCTCCGTATCCATCACCTTCACCGTCTTCCTGCTCTGATCTGGCCTCATCGGTCACCATTCCGGCTTCATTGGTTCCAGGTCCTGTTCTGGTGTCATTGGTTCCTCATCAAGGGCGGCTGCCTGATCCATCTCTGCTTCATGCCTGGCGACTGAAGGTTCCCAGGGCTGTTTTTGTTCTGTTTGATTTCCTGTTCCTTATCTGCCCTGATCTGTTTCACCTGTGTCTCGTTACCCCCGTCTGTTTATATAAGGTCTTGTCTTCCCCTGTATGTTGGCTGGTCTGTTATGTTCATTCCCCACTGTTTGTTCCTGATGTTCCTACCCTGTGTTTCGCTGTGCCGTCTCTGAAAATAAAATCACCTTTTGGATTACTGCCTGCTCTCCTGCCTGCCTGATTCCTGCATTTGTGTCCTCCAGTAAACCTCCATACGTGACAGTACCTCTGTTTCTATAGCACAAAAAAAGGAAAATCTAACATCAATACTAGCAATTTGCGGTTATCCATTAAAATAATCATAATACATAATACCAAGTGTCCATAATAGCTGAACTGAATAAAATAATGACATTTAATGCATTTCAAATAGACACAAATTACTTGCAAAAAATCTTTCATCATACCAAAAACATGCATTGAACATTTTCAGGAAGATTAACTGCACAAGAATATCCAGACAAACATTATTACATCTCATAAAAAATTAAACTGCAAATAATATAACAGACCATTAGTTCAGCCAACAAATATATAATGCCATGTTCCTCAGAGAAAAGCAGCAAAGAGTTATCCCAGATGTTACACAAGATAACATTTCACCTGGGCTGAAGTACTTTTTAATGAGTGAAAATTAGAGAATACACAGAAAAAAGTAAAGAGCAGGAAAACCATCCATTCATCATTTATACAAGTATATTCCTGTCTGCTGGAGCCTATCCCAGCTCTCTTTCAGTAAAAGGCAGGCTGACACCCTGGACAGGTCACCAGTCCATCAAAGGGCCACATGGTGACAAACAACCACAAACACTCCTAAGAATCACTAATGAACCAGATGTGCATGTTTTTGGACTGTGGGAGGAAGCCAGAGTACCCGGAGAGAACAACTGAGTCTCAATACTGAACGAACTATCCGGTCATGTGAAACAGTTTTTTACAGAGGAACTCTGAAGCCCATTTTTCTTTCAACTGCGTGGTGCCATGTTACAGAGGTGAGACAAAGCTGTCAAAGCCACCAGTGGAGCCAATTTCTAGCTGTCAGTCAAGCACGTTAAATGTCATCTGGGCATCTGATTGGTCAGCCTTAATGCTCAACATAAATTTATCTGATATGGTACAAAAAATTCCATAAAATGTCTTGCTGCATGGACAGATAATATAGATAAACACACACATAAACACACCTTGTGTAAATTGACAGTGTAAGGTGCAGGGTCCCAGGCCACCAGAGTTACATTCTTGTAGATGGAGCTCGTGTTGAACTCGTGCTTGGAATTGGCCAAAATCTGCAAAGAGCAAAGATGAAGTTCTTTTTAAAAAGATGAACATCAGACAAAAATCATCCTCTGTGCCTCTTCTAGCAGTTCCCCAACTCTAATCAAACAGATTTCTATTTTTTTTTACTTTTAGTTGTTTTGACAAATCTGGAGATTTTTTTTATTCCAGTAACATTCTTTAAACCTTGGATTGTTTTCCAGTTTTCCTTCCAAAGTCCATTTTTTTTGTGCTTTCTCCCAGAATGCATTCGTGGTTCATTCCTGTGTTAATTGGTCTAGAACATGAATAAGAGCCTGAGTGAAGCAGAGCTCTGAATACAATTAAAACCAATTATTTCTTGAAAAATATTCCCATGTATGCCAGCCTCCAAGGTCTCAGCATACTTGTAGGGGAAGGTGGCAGAGTGTTTAGTCATGAACCTGAAGGTTGGTGGTTCAAGACCTAGTTCCTCATATGTTCACAGAAGAGTCCTTGGGCAAGACCGTGAATCCCTGATTGTTCCCAGTTGTTTGGCCAGCGCTGTTGTAGCAGCTCCAGGGTCAACCAGTCTGTGAATGTGAGTATGAATTGGTGAATGTTTGTAGTGTAAAGTGGTTTGGCACTGAAGGAATACAGTTGCAAAGTGCTATATGAGTGTAAGTGTAATAATAATATATTAATATGCTCACTTGGTAGGAAAACAGAATCATGTTGTGTTTCTTGTGTAATTCCTAAATCTCCGTAATTCTGTGTGTGGCAGATGAGTGTGCTGACCTTTGACTATAAGAAAAAAAAAGAAAAAGAAAGAAAATAAATAGCTTTTGGTTCCGAAATTATTTGTAGTTTGAGTGTGATATGATGTTAATGTGTTAATGGTAATTTTTCAAACTCAGGACTATCCCCTATGAACTACTTCAGCAGCATTGCCTGAGATTTCAATATTTTTTTTTAAAGAAAAACGAATAAACTATTAAATACTCCAATGCCCACCAGTAGTGTCTATGTGAATTCACTTCATTGTTTCCCACACAGAACTCCTCTACATTGAGTAGATTTATTTATTTATTTTTAAATATTTAAAAAGGTGAATGAAACATTGCAGGTGAATTCAGTGCTATTCACTGGGCTCGACTCCCGGAGGGGAACCGGAGCTTTTCTGTGTGGAGTTTTCATGTTTGTGTTTTCATGTGTCTACGCAGGTTTTCTCCGGGTGCTCCAGTTCCCCGCCCACAGTTCAAAAACTGGGGGTTCACGTATGCTCGGAGCTTTCAGAGTGCAGTAAATAATTCACAATTTTATTGTGTATGAGTAGTTTTACATATAAGGCTAACAACTCACAATTTTATTGTCTATGAGTAGTTTTACATAGAAGTCTAACAACTAGATTGCGCAATTAAATGTTTCAAAAGGAATAATCAGCAGGGACAAAGAGGGCTGACTACACAGGAGGGGGAAAAAAAGAGAAAAAAATCATCCACAGATTTGTTAACGGTGCGTACGTGTTGTCCATGTCCGTCTCCATAGACTTTAAACAGGGTGGTGCTGCCAGTCGGGCCAGAAATGTTATTATTGACTCAGATGTGAATTTTAACAATCGCTTAAAAGCTTTTACTAAATCTGCCGAGTACCACCTGAAAAACATAGCTAAGAGTTTTCTTTCTGAACCAGATGCAGAAAGCTTGTTCACATGTTTATTTTCAGCAGGCTAGATTAATGTAACGGTATCTTGAGAGGTTTGAAAAAAAAATAAAAATTGAAAACGCTACAGCTAATCCAGAGTGCTGCTGGCAGAGTCCTGACTGGCACCAGGTAACTAGACCACTTTACACTGGTGATTTCTTGATTCCTGTGAGTTAAAAAAATAGATTAATCGATTTTATTGGTGGTCTTCAAAGCTCTAAATGGTCTTGAACAAAATACATGAAGAATATAATAGTTTGAGGTGATCTGGGACAGGTTTACTGTGTGTTCCAGAAACAAACAGTCAATCTGCATTTAGCTCACCTGTAGAACCAACTTCCTGACCCTGAGGTCTGCTCATTTATAGAAAACAGCAGCTTTTTCATCATTTTAATCATTCCTTTAAATCAATTCAAAATCTCTGGTTTCTTAACGGTTTTTACATTTTTTTTTTTTTTAATTTATGACTTGAAATGCTTTAATGTGATTTTTTTCTTCTTTTTTTAATTAATCATTCTCATTGATTTTGTAAAGCACTTTGAATTACATTTCGTCTGAATGGTGATGTATAATTAAACTCGCCGTGGGACACACCCAGCTGTGCTGGCCTCCGTCTCCCGTCTCTGATGGAGTTTGTGATTTTAACGCAGTTGGAGGCAGGTACTTCAGCCAACATGGCCGTGTGGCTGTCCCTGCTGCTGTGATCTTTGTGATTAAAACTTTTTTTTTTTTTTTCCCCCCCAGTCTTGCCTGAACACTGCTGTCTGATAATGCGGTATGAAATGTTACGCCTTTCCACCTCCGGTGTCATTCACACGGCACAACAAGGTGGGACAAAAGCTGTTACAGAGGAGGTTTCCGGCTATCACAGGTAAAGTGTAGCTCAGTGAACAGAAGTGTGACATGGACCCTTCTGGGTTTATTAAAAACGAGATCTGCTGCTGTGTTCTGGATTTTTTGTAGGGGTCTTATGGTGCAAGCTGGAAGGTCAGCAAAGAGGGCATTAGAGTTTCAACCCAGAACGTTTGGTGAATTGACCGGACCTGACCGGTATTTCCAAACTATAGGGGGTTCCAGAGGGTACAACTTGTCGACTGGAATTTTAAACAGGTCCGACCTCCTCCTCAGTCCTTTCAGTTGCCATGTCTCCATTTATGGTGATAGGACCAGTTGCATGTAAACAACTTCCAAACCACATGGTGGCAGTAGTGCACCTCTTTTACTCTTGGTCAACCGCCAAAAAAGAAAAGATGTGAAAAATGAAGAAATAAAAGTAGAAAAACTAACTAAAATGAAGCAAAAAATATTTTAGAATGAGAAAAGTCGACTCAAATGCAAAGCGGACATTAGGGGCTGAATGACCTCATCTCCTGCCCACAATGTACCTCAAGCCCCCCCCCCAAATCCAGAAGTTTATCAGGGCTGCTCTGAGTACCTTTTCTACCAAAGGAACGTTTTTCGTCCCTGTAGAGGTTCCTGAAAGCCTTTTTAGCGAGTCATCCTGGTAAAGGAAAAATATGTCAATGATTGGCTCTGGAAACTACCCAAAACCCCAACTGGTGGAAACGCAGCTAACGCCACAAGCAGTATTTACAGTATTTGTTCTTCTGCTGCTTTGACTTCACATTCATGCTACAGCTCCTGTTTTAAACTGAGCAGACTAGACACTCCGCTGGTTCCAGATTTCCAAACATGAAGCTCATTAGTTGGTTTAGTTGGTCTCCATGACAACCCCAAACCCCAAACAAGTGGCTGCTTGCATCAGAATTGTAAGAAGTTGGTAGTTCTGCAGCACCGGTTTTCTTTGTCTGGATATGGTGATTGAGTCAGAACAGAAAGAACCGGTTCAAAGTTAGGAACTGGCTCTGAGCCAGTGCAAGAACTGGTGGGGTTGCTGATTTAATGGGTGAACACAATCTGATAAAAGGGTTGTTTTGTATTAAACTAATTCTAGACACTAAAGAAAATAATTTAGTTCCTTGGAGAATTCCTTTGGATTGATCATATTTTCATGTTCCATCGTGTCATAGCTGTAAGACATGAATTTATTTCTCATTAATTTCTTATTATCGTTCAAGGCTAGACTCTGCCTCACCTGTGAGTTGATGATGCGTATAGTGGTTTTGTTCCCCACGTCCCGCTCGTATCCTTCTGTAGGTGCGGCATTGAACCGTAAAACTGCATCGTGAGAGTCTGAAAGGAAAGACACAAAAGCCAATCAGAGCAGGAACTGAAGGGATGTTAATAATGTGTGACAAATATGAACAGCGTGAACTGAATGTTTTTATACCAAATACCAACTGCCAATAGTTGTGGTCACTTTTACAATATTATATTATTAGTGAATGAATGAAAAAAACTCAAGTTAATACTTGCACACGCAAAATATGCTTTACAAAAGTTACAACCAATAACTGATGAGTCACCACAAAGAGCTCGAAAATCACCTTTAAAAAAAAAAAAAAAGTGTATTTTTTTTTCCCTCTCTCATTCATGTCCTTCTCAGGCCACAAAGATGTGAAGTCCTAGGTTTGATGGATGGTTGTGGTAATAAATGTCTGCCTGTCTCCTGATCGATCCATCAGTTTCAGCCATCCTCCTGCTGCTGCTTTGAACTAACAAAAGAATGGATGGATCTTCGGCTTATGATCCGATACTCCTCCATCACGGTCGCCCGTCACAGCAAAACCTACTACAAACAACTGAGCTCGGCCATCTGTCCTCCTCTGGTATAAAACCGCAAACATGTCCATTCCCAGTAGACCTCAACCACGAAGACTTTGTTTTTTTTTCATGAAGGGGTGCTGAAGTCATTTTCTCATCCACATCAGACTGAATTTTTTTTTTTTTTTTAAAGAAACCAAACAATCTCAGGTTAAATGTCTATTTTGAAGCATCTTTAGAAAAAAGAACGGTGAGACAAATACAAACCGTGAAAACTTAGGAATGTCACCAGGTACAATACTGAAAGAGGTGACGACAAACCCAGAAAACTCGTTGACAAAAGTCTTTGTTCACAGGTTCAAGGTAGAAGCTGTTACGGCTCAAAATTATTTTGTACAGAAGAGCAGACAGATAGACTTTGTCCCTATTCAGACAACAAAACTGCAGTTCCTCCAACTAGGGTGGATTCAGCTGCAGACCAACTGAACCACATCTAGAGTCAGATTACCTCATGCCATTTTTCTCTTTCCACTTCCAATAGCAGCTCAGATACCATTGTTATTTTTCAAATTAACATTTTTAAATTGATCAAATAAAGAATTATGCAATCATCGTAGCCCGACTGCATGAAATATGTTCGGGCACGTTTTGTTTGGAGAGCGCACTCTCAGAGATCTAAACTGGGAAACTGTAACATGGCTCCAGATGTTCAAATGACACATTTCCCACGTCCTGACTTCTACAGTTTTGTCCATTACTGTTCTGGTTTCTGACTTTCTTTGTTGAAGTTTTCCAGAGATCGCTGCTGCAGATCATTCCTTGTTCTCTTTGGTCTATTGAACTTTCGTCTTTCAAGTTGCGGAGGCAGAACCTTGAGCAGAGAGGCCCAGACCTCCCTCTTCTCAGCTCCAACACAGAGGCGTTCCCAGGCCGGCGGAGAGATATATTCTCTCCAGCGTTTCCAGGGTCTGACCCAGGGCCCCGCCTGGTTGGACGTGACTGAAACACCTCCCCTGGGAGCCGTCCACAAGGCATCCTGACCAGATGAAGCATATCAACCGGCTCCTCTCAATGTGGAGGAGTGGTGACTCTACTCTCGAGTCTCTCCCTGATGACTGAACTTCTATCTCTTTCTATTGCTAAGGGAGAATCCAGCCACCCTGCGGAGGAAACTCATTTCAGCTGCTTGTATCTGCAATCTCATTCTTTCAGTCACTACCCACAGTTCATGACCATAGGTGAGGGTATCACAGTATTTTTCCTGGTGGGATTTTGCAGTCTAAAATGACGTCATATTGCAAACACATTGCTCATGCTAGAGATTGTCTAAATCCAAGAACTCAGGTGCCACTGCTCCTCCACCTGGTGATTTAAAGCAGGTTTCAAGGAAGTACTGTGCAAATTCCTGAGCTGACTGTTAAAGCTATTAAAACAACAAAGAAGAATTCTCTTAGAAAAATTACATCATTTAGTAAACAGGAGGTATCTGCAAGTATTTCCAACACTAACATATGAGATACTAAAGTAAAAGGTTTCAAGCAAACTTATAGCACTCAAGTCGAGTCAAAACCCCAATTTTAAGAACTTGTGACTTGACTTGGACTCACATTTAGACTTGTAAATCAGAGAAGAGCCCTCAGATTATTTTATTGTATGTAAAATGACAATACTTTGACCAATTCTTTGCAAAAATGCACAATCCCAAATGCCATCAGTTTGTGCTATACGTACATCATGTTTAGGAACAAACTAAAAGGAGAAAATGTCTACTTTGCCTTCACTGATTTCCAATGTGGTGGTAAGACTGTTCCATTTGAAACAGAACCATCGAGAAGATGATGCTAACTACTACCTTGATGAAAATGTCCAGCTTCAAATCATCACCTGGTAAAAACTTGCAGAGAAGTTAGAGCTGTAATGATGTTTTGAAAGTCTTTGGTTGTCTTCTTTAAAGGGCTGCTAGCATGCAGCACTGCTGTTAAAGTAAAACATAACAAGGAACGTGTAAATTAGAGAGATTAGAGATGTTAGTGTTTAAAAAGCTGACAGCTGTCTCTTTTGAGTTCAAGTCATTACAGAAAAATCTTGACACAAAGACTTGGGACTCGACTGGCCTCAGCCTTGTAGTGTGGCGACTGCAATATTGAAGCAGAGTTCTTGGATCCTGGTCCTTTGCATGTTTTAGATGTTTCACAACTGACTTGATCACCATCAGCTTGTCCTCAACGTCTACACAGGCTGACCCACTAAAGTGAGTCGATCTGAAGACATTCAGGGACCTGGACTGAAGAGTACCAGTTTAATGCAACTATTAAAATGACATTTTCAAGTAATAATGATGTTCATGCAGTTCTGATGCCATAATAAACCCAGATCGGTTTTCTGTATGTTACAGTTTGCTGCTTGTGTTGCACCGAGGATGCAGTTCCCCGTGGTGACCACATGATGGCAGCCAAACATCATCACATCAGACTGAACCAAACCAAGTCCTGAATAACAGCTCTCAAGATGAACTCTGAGCTCTAGTCAGAGAAATCTCTGATACACAAATGTCAGAAAAGCTCAATGTGGCAAAGAAAAGGAGCATAATGAGCATCAGTGATCATTCACATAATGAACATCTTGCCGTTCGGTGAAGATAGCTTGATTGACAAATCAAGGAAGCAAGATCAATACAGTTTGATTTCCTGTAGAAGCCAAGCCTGAGAATTAATGTGATGTAGAGTCGTGCTTTTTCACCACTAGGAGGCTGTTCAATAGTTAATCAGCTTCATAACATTTATCTTGATCACTGACAAGCAAAATCTTTTTTTTTTTTATTGAGCATGAACAGTAGATGATGACACACTGAGCCAACACCCTGCTGCTGCTCGACATTAAAACATAAACAATGGACCGACTTGTCCTCATGCTGACATTTTTTCTTTTTATAAACGCATGAAAGTTTATAACCGTCAGAATGATAACTGAAGAGTGACAGGATCACTTTGTTCATTCGTGAGAACGTACATATGGATTCTGTTTGTGTGCACAAACCAAAAACCAAACATGGGGAAGGTAATGCCTCAAAGACTTAGAAGCACCTGCAGAGTTTAAAAATGGAGAAACCTAAAAACAGCCCACCATTATTCATATTTAAAGAATAGTGCTGGAAAATGGTTAAAATCTTTTGATGGTGATTAATCAGACAAGACATGCGCAAAATTCAACAATTGATTCAGAAGTAGTAATTACATTACATGCATTGTATTGGATGCTGTAGCAGAGAAGAATAACATCCTCAGAGAGACAAAAGTGGTTTAAAAAACAAAAAAAACACCACTTTAAATATGTTTAGAATTACAAATCAACTTTCTTCTGTTGATTCTTGTTTTTTGTTTAATTTTGACATTGAACTAGGCCTGCGACTGACTGCCTCCTGGTGCTTTGGGACGGGGAGGGGCTAGTGCATCAGAGACAGTCAACCTTGCCCCCATTCTAGTCTATGGCAACATACGCAATTTGCCAACAAAAATTAGCTTTTTCATATATATATATAAAAAAAAAAGAAAAAAAAGAACAAAACACAAAAAAACGTTGTTTGTTTTAAATTGGTGATTATGAAAATTTTTATTGAAAATTTTGTGATTTTAATAGAAAAGCTTCAAATCTATGATAAAATTGTACAAATTTTGTGAAATTTTTAGATCTTATGACTTTTTTTTTTCTTTGTTAATGTCCGAGTCCAGGAATTAGCAGAAAAAACGACAGCACAGCTGGCTGAGAAAATAAAGAATAGTTGGCCCTTTAATGGTAACCATGGTGATAATGTGGCCCAAGATGAAATAAGAGTTTGACACCCCTGGTTTAGAACAAGAATTTCCCTGTGAGGGGATCAATAGAAGTATGTATGACATGTTGTCTACTTCAGCAGGTCTCCACACAAATCAGAAAAGTCACACAGTCAGTCAGAAAAGAGAAAAATAAAATAGTACAAAAATACAAAGCACAAGCTAATTCTACACTGTTATTAGCACCAGTGTTTGATCTGAAGGGCTGAAATCCCACAGAAATGCAAGGAAGCTTTATGTGATGTTTGGGAGCCTGATTGGTTACCAGAGGGGGGTTCTGTTTTTTCTAGCGAGCCATCTGTCGCTGAGTTCACACTCTCCCCACTTACCTCAGGGCTGCCAAGACTCTAAACCAAGAAAACGCACATTGAAAAGCAAAAAAAAAAAAAAAAAAGCCGTATAACCTACTAGGCACGCATTCAACTTTGTGAACCATCGGTCTGACGGGTTCATCTCTGAAGGACACAAAAACCTGAGCAAACACTCGTTCCTGCAGACCCGCATGTTGGCTCATCTTCGGCTTTAATGTAAATGTAAGAAAACTCCACCATTCTCACAGAGGGGTTTCACACTGAAGTGAAACTTTATGCCCTCTGACCTGCACTGCTTTCTGTAAACTCTCAAAGACGAGGTGAAACTCGTGTTGCCCATCAAATCTGCAACATTTGGTTGCTTTAACCTTAAAAAGCTGAGGTCAGGCTCATCACCAATTTTAATACTGATTAATGTGAAGTGAAATTCTGCAATTTTGAGAAATTCCATCTATGAATCTGTCAAACATCACAATCTTTATGAGTCTTAGTAGAGGGTGCTGCATAATGCTGTGTTTAGACTTCCTGTTTCGGGTCGCCGGAGGAGTGACATAAGTAGTTGGACTGAGTTAATCATCAAAAGCATTCAAATGCAGCCTTAAGGGGATTCAGCACCGATGATCAGAGGATCAGAGACATGCCACCCCAGCTTCACAAACCGCCGTCAGTCTGTCAGGAAGTCTGTAGTCCACCTGCACAGGAGGTCAGGTACATTCAGCTGGGAGAGCTTGTCTCTAAGCAGAGCTGGATGATAGTGTTGAATGCAGAGCTGAAGTCCACAAACAGTATCCTAGTGTAGGATCCTGGGGTGTCCAGATACTGGAAGATGAAGTGGAGGTCCATGTTTACAGAATTGTCTACAGATTTTTTGGCCCTGTAGGTGAACTGTAGGGGGTCCAGGAGATACTCAGTGATTTTTTAAGTTGTCTGCATTATCATGCAACACAACTGCTTTGTGTCCACCTAGCTGCTAATTAGCTAAAACCTCAAAAGAAGCTAGTCTGAGCTGCTGCCATGGATTGGCCACCTGTCCAGGTCACTCAAAGAAAGCTGCGGGTCCAACAGATCCCTGTCACCCTAACTAGGAAGTCATCATTTCATGAGTTCAACCAAAGGAAAACCTTTACTATTAGCATGCTACATAGTTAATGTGGCTGCAATAATGTGACACAAATAAGCATGGAGAGGTGTGTTTCTGTTTTTAAAACACATTGGTGTGTTAGGAGAGCTACTTTGACTCATAAATAGAAACTAAAATGCGTCAGAGAGTGCTTATTCACTTAGGCTGAACAATATGTTTAAAATGTACTGTTATGCAGTATCATCATCAATAAACTCGTACAGCATGCCTCTAGTCCACAATGAGTGTTGTTATTGCAGGTGATGCAGGGTGAAGCTTTCAGGTTATTCATTTATTTTTCATAAACTGTGTTGCTGGAATGAATAGAAATTAGAACTGTGTGTCTCTCTCTCTCTCTCTCTCTCTTTTGTGGCTCAATAGGCAACTCACTGTCGTCGGTCAGTTTTAGCTGCAAAGCAGAAAGATAATAACTCTGTACACTCAGATATTGGTGTCATATTCAAGGCTATTTATAACACAAACCATATCATTCTTGCAGTTTTCTGCTATGATGTTGCACATTTTCCTAAATTACTCACCAATCTCTTTTCCCAGTCTTGAGTGCAGGATGGCTCCAGCAGAGGTGACCACTGCACACGTCTTGAAGCTGCTCTCATCCTGCCGTCTGTGCACGTGCTCCAGGGGAACCGGCGGCACAAAACGACCCCAGCCGAGCGAGGAGAAGGGCTGCTCCAACCCGTCCACTGTTCTCAGCCGGGCCCGGGATTTCATCTGACACAGCAGCTCTTTGGCACTTTGGGTGGTACTGCGATGTCCCTTGTAGGAAACGTTGTGCTTGTTGGCATTCATGTACTCCTTCCTGGCACGCTGCAGTCGAAGACTCAACATGCCAGAAGACACGCGGCCCCTCCACAGACGCTCCACCACGGAGGCGGTCTTGGAGAAGTAGCTTTCCTCCAGTTCGCTGGAGTCGTCGTCTGCCCTCCTGTCTGCTGTAGTCCTCATTCTGCTGCCCTGCTCCTCATCTTCGTTTTCTCTCCCGTCGTCTTCTTCGCCAGCGTGGTAACGACTGGAAACCTGGTTTGGGTACTCTGTTGTCTGAGATGTCCTCTCACGACTCTGGAATCCGGGGTCCGAGTGAGAACCGACATTCTCTGTACCAAAGGAGGACCAGGCAGCGAGGCTCTGTGGGTCCAGGTAGTCCTGGCGGCTGGCTTCATGGCTGCCATAGGGAGCGCTGTTTGGACTGTGACTCACCTCCACACTAGTCTCTGGGGTGGTGGAGCTGCCAGAAGGTTGTGGTTCAAGCTTATCTCTGGGGTACACCGCAGTTAACGGGAAGGCCTGCTCAAATCTGGAGCCCAGGATGGCGTGCTGCTGAAGGGAGGCCTGTATGGAAGCCAGCCGGCGGGTGTCGGGATGCTGCGAGAGCATAGAGCCGGAGGAGGCCAGAGGCTCGTCCACACGGGCGTCCAAGAAGTACGACAGAAGAGCCAGAAACAGGAGAACCCAGGCCAGCATGAGGGCCAGCACCAGCCTCCACCACTGCCTCATCTTGGACTTCATCACCTCCCGTTCACACAGACCCACCAACAACAAAGCCCCGCACCCCAGACGTGGCCCAGGGGTCAGCTGGAGGGCCTGGAAAAACAAATCTCACAATTAAACCGTGCATGAGAGGAAGAAAAAAAAAAAAATAATAATAATAATTGGACTGTTGCAGCAAACTTAAACACTCACCTGAACTGATGCTTTTATTTCTTCCTGCCCATATGTCTGCCAGGATATAAACAGGACCCTGAGAGAAAAAGAGGGACTAATTAGTCGAGTCAAGAGAGAACATTCCTTCATGAGGGTTTGTGTGCATGACAACACACCAAAACATCACAGGAAAACACACTCTTCAGAAGGTAGAGGACTTGGCTGGTTTCCAGTCATGACTGAAAAGAGATTTTTTAATTTTAAATTTCACAGCCTTCTTCGCATCAAATACAGCCTTAAGCTACTGCTCGTGGGCTAAACTCTCCCGTTCCAGTTGAGAAACAGGACGGCACGTAAGAAGATCAAGTTGAGACAAATTCATCAGGTGTAAGCTAATTTATTTACATTCCAGGCCTCTGAGTTATTTCACACGCTGATAAGATGGTTTACCGCCACCCGTCACAAGATGTGCACAACTCTGAACCAGACAGAAGTATTAACGCAAGCTTTATTTTATCAAGCTTTTCCTGTTTAAAACACCCCAAGCAAAACATTAAAAAAAAAACAAAAAAAACCGGCAAGGACAGAAAGTTTTAATGACTTAAACTGCAAAAACTCCACAACGTTATACCGACCAATTAGTCTCAGTTTTAAAACCACCATCTCCTCGGCTTGATGGGTGAAAGATTTTTTTTTTTTTTTTCGTTTCCCAACGGGAGCGAAGCCTTTTCAAGTTAAGCCAGTTTTATTGATCTGACAGATCAATAAATCTAATTTCCGCGCCTGTTTTCATCACTTTTTATTCAGTGCATATAGCGTTTGAGTGGTTTAAAAATAAAAATGCTGCAGTCGTTTCTGTTAAACAACATGCTGATAAAATATGATCGTACCCAACAGAAAAAGCTGAAAATCTTTTCCTTAAAAATTAGGATTTGGCAGCAAAAATTCACCCCATATGCAGGAGGACCTTGTATCTCTGAAGAAATTAAGTTGTTTGTTTTTTTTGTTTTCCCCCACCTGAGCTAATTAAAGCACAGCTATGAAAATTTCATGGCTGAATGTTAAACGTGGGAGCATTAAAGACTCATTTGGAAAAAGGCTCGTTGATCATTTTTACCATCATTGACACATCTATTAGCTTAGAGCAGCAGTGTCAAACTTTGCTGAATTTCCCTTCAGGGATTAATTAAAGTATTCTGAACTGAATTGAGTTTTGAGTTCATCTCGGCCCACATCATCACCATGGTTACTGTCAAAGGGCCAGTTATTCTTTACTTTCTCAACCAGCTACGTTGTCAGATTTTTCATTCCTGGGCTCAGTCTATGATGGCATTTCTGCACAAACTGATGCCTCTTCTTGTTTAGTATCTGCCAATTAAAAATTGTCGATTTCCGAAAGTCTTGAAACTTGGAAATCGTTCTAATATTAGCTTACTTAGTTCCTTGTTTGGTGTCACTGCTGTGTGAGAGTATGCTATCAAATTTGCAACTTTTAGTCCTTAAATCACATTTTTCTGTTGTGAAATGGTGAATTTTGCAACATCACAACTTTTTGTGGTGGAAAAAAAATCTTTTACATTTTTGTCATTAAAATTGCAAATTTTATTCAAAACATTCATTATTGTAAAAATCAGAATAAAAAAAAAAAGATACTTTCGCAACACTTTCACAAATTTCAGTCTTTTTTGTAGAAAAAAAAATCTATTTTTTGCCGTAAAATTTAAAATTTTGCAAGAATGAGAATTGTTGTTCTAAAACTTGGTGTAACAGTATATACAAAGTTCCATATATTTGTTGAACTTTTCATAATTTCTTCTTCGGTTTGTAAAATTGCTTTCCTTCATCCAAAAATAGCTGCTCTCCGCACCTCAGTTATTTGAGTTTTTGATGTCAGCACCGAATCCACCACATTGGAAACAATTCAAAATATTTAGGACATTTTCTGGATGACCACATGATTAGACCCCACACACTGTCGCAGGGGAGATAAAAATAAAGCGGTGGGCCAGATTTGGCCCCCCGAGCCTTATGGTTTAGAGGCTCTTTACTTCAGGTGAGGTTGAAGATTATCAGCTAAAATGTATCTGAAACCCTTGAGTGGTTCCTATTTTGGTAACAAAAGTAAAGAAGAAGACAGACGTCATCCCTGCTGTGTTTACATGTAGTTTGCCATAAATACTGGAAAATCCACTGCTGAGGCAGGTGTTAACACGACTTAAAAACCTGAACATGATACCTTTATTTATTTCACTGTTGTGCCAAAATCTGGGGTAATTTTTAAATACGGACATAATCATCAGTCTGCTTCATGATTTTTTTTTTTTTTGCAGCAGCAGCGGCTTTGATAATACTTTGGTTTTACAAAGCACAAGCTCACTGACCGACTGAAGAAAACAGAGCGATGAAGGTGAACAAACGAAGCATTAAATTGCCTCACATCAGAACGCTGCAATCCTCTCAGCCACGCGTAATTATGAGTTTTGGTCTGCTAATGTGGACCATTCCTCTCCCTGGAGACGGCAACAGAGTTAAGCCTCCTCTAGTCCCAATTACAGCTTCATGTCTCTGTGGATGTCAAGTCCTGCTGAGTGCAGCAGGAGGGATCTCGTGCAACCCTCTACCCCCTCCGCCCCCCCCAAACACCTAGGCCTCTCAAGCCCTGGGGCCACACAGGAGGCCAGAGCTCATCCTGCTGACCCAGGTCAAGCGGGAGGGGAAACGACGGGGAGCGACTGCGGCAGATGGAGCAGGAACAGTGTGGGAGAAAGAAAACACTGGATGGAATCTGACACGAGCACATCTGCACAAATACACACATCTGATTACTTGTGAAGCCTTACAGCGCGCTCGTCCTCAGAGCAGGCGGCTGGAGTAGGTGTCGGGTTATTAATCTTTGTGCATCAGTTCTGACACGTCTAGCAACAAATGGGGTTAAATGTTACTGGGTGGAAAATGTGCCATTTAACACCTGGAAATGACAAGAGCCGGCCTGACACAAAACAGCATCATAAAACAAACAGCAAAAAAAAAAAAAAAGACAAAAACACACTGCTGCCCACTGGCAATGTCATCAGCAGGCAAATGTCATCTGTACAAGAGCCCCTCTGCAGAGCCTGCTCCTCTGGCCATCTCACGCGGGCGCGGGCTTTTTATATTTTTTTTTTTTTTTGCCTCACCTGGTAGCAATCAGGATGTGCGCTTCAGTAACTGTGGTGGAACAACACGGGTGTGTGGCACAGATGGAGAGGCGGGGGTGGAGGAGACGAAGCTGGGACTTGTGAGCGTTGCACAAAGAAACGACAAAAAGGGAAGCATGGAGGAATGACGTTGCCAGACGGCGAAGGATGAATTTATGACTTGGCTGGAGCATCGCGGAATAAAAAGCATAGATATCTCAAAGCATTAAATGCAACTAGAATATATGAAAAGTTGTTAATGGTGAAAAGATAACTTGACTCCAGGTGTGTGCGGTGGGATGTGAAAAAAGAAGAAAAAAAAACCCTAAACACAACCTGCCAAATGTCCTATGTAACGTGAAAGCAGAGCTCTGCAGGATAACCCTTACATGACAGCATCTGTGATAGGAAGTCAGAAAGCTGAAAAATACCGTGAGAAGCTTCAGCAGAAATTTAAACAAAGCAGCTTCTCCCTCGGAAGTGAGGAGCTTGTCTGGGCACAGCTGGGACACGCTTCTGGCTGCTTCCGTTTGGCTCCGAAAATGAGTCAATGCTTCTTCGTTTAAACATGTTTCCATGATTTAGGCATCTAACATTTTTGCTTCTTAGATAGCCTACACTGCAAAAGACATCATGCTGGCTTTCTTGGAAGTCTGCATATCCCCCCCCCTTTTTTTTTTTTTTTTCCTAAAATGCAGAGGCCATTGCAGGGTTCCTCTCAGGAGCACATTTAAGATATTTATGGCCAGCCTGAGAACAACGCAGACAAGCAATGCAAATGTGGCGAACAGACAGACACACATTGACCTCCTCCGTCAACGACAACTGTACACTTATAGATGCAGCAGATGAGCACACTAGAGGCCTAACCCACTTATGCATCTTCAGACGCTGAACTCAGAGAAACAGTTTGCTTACTGACATTTTAAAAAGGCTGGGATCGACTTATTCCGAGCACTTTTTCTCCCTCGTTATTGCTGAAAAAAATGATTTTGCCGTCAAAATAATACAGACTTGGTTTCGGGATGATCAATGCCCCCTCCAACAAAACCCAATCTGAGTGATTTTTGCTTTCTGATTATTGGTGATGTGGTGTCGCAGCTGCTCGAGATTCTTATTATCCCTGCAAACATCTGCGTGGCTTCAATAAGAACAACAAACTTTAATCTAATAATCGCTCATTGCTCATATAACAGAGGTGTCAAACTATTTCATCATGGCCACATCATCACCATGGTTACCGTTAAAGGGCCGGTTATTATTAATTTTCTCAACCAGCTATGTTGTCAGATTTCCCATTTGTTTCTGGACTCGTCTTTTTTTTTTTTTTTCTTTATATTACAAAAATTCCCTTTTTTTAAACTCAATTTTCCAAAAAAAATTGGCAACTACAAAGTTGAGGTTTTCGTATTAAAAATAAATAAATATTTAGTTAAAAAAAAAAGAAAATTGTGTTGTAAAATGGTGAATTTCAGAATATTACATTTTTTGTCATAAAACAGTGAATTTTGTCATGAAAATATCAAATTAAAAAAACTGAGCTTCATCATAAAATTAGGACTTTTGTACTAAAATTTAAAAAAAAAAAACTTGACAAGCAAGACTTGTTACACAAATCACAAAGGTCCCAAAATTGTGACTTTTAAATTTAAAATAACATTTGCTTTGTTAGAAAAAAGAATAAAAAAACACTCAAAAATTTTGACATTTCAATTTTTTGTTGTAAAAATCACAATTCTTTTTACAAAAATTATGAGTTTTGACAAAAATGAGGAACTTTTTGTTCTAAAATGTTTTGTAAAATGTTTAATAAATCATGACTTTTTTTTTTCTTTTTACATAAACCAGCTACTTTCCACCTCAGTTATTCCACTTTTTTTAACATCAATATCATATCAAATGTGCCTTTTTGTGCTATCCTGGGCCAGATAAAAGGAAGTGGGGGGGGTGGATTTGGATCACTGGCCTTGAGTTTGACCAGTTTGACCAGTTTAACCAGTATCTCAGCAACCATGACTATCCAAACAGAAATTACAGCAAGTCTTATGTGAATTTACAACAGCTTTATGCTCCCGTTCGGTACTGTTTTAGAAAATTACAGATTACAGGGTCAGGAACTTCCATTTATCTCTATGGAAACTAGCTTAGTTGGAGTTGTCGTCTTGGCCCATTTCCTCCACAACAGGACTCACTGAATCAATTGATCGTTACTGAAATGGTCAGGTTTTTTTACGCTCTCTGACACTGCTGCTGTCCGTTTTAGTGTAGAGGGCATATCTGGTGCAGTCAGAGTTTTAATCTAAAGGAGGAGAAACAAACCAAAAACAGCATGTTTGGCTGCTATAGGAGGCCATTGTGGAGGTGCATCCAGTAGGCGTGTTGACTTTTTTGTTATCTGACTTTTTGTGCCTTTGTTCTTTACTGAGCGATACCCTGCTGCAGCTGTCGTATCTGCTCAACGTCTCTGGTGTTGTGGGAAATTTATTAATAACCTTTTTTTTTTGCATTTCAGAAGCTGCTTATCTTGGACTGCTTCTGCACACCTGGCTTTTAATGACTAAAGCTGTCCATCTGTACAAAGACAGAAATATCCACACGTATTCCCGCAGCCAGATTTATGAGGCTGCACATAAACAAGCCTGGCCAGACACAACCGTTCACGTCACAAAGATTCTCTCTGGTGAAATCTAGCTGCCATTCACAGCCGTTTCCACTGGTACAGAATGCACTAAACCAATCACAGAGGGATGGTGGTGGGCTGCAGAACTGCTGATAACACCTTGGATCAACACGTTCTTACAGCAAAAACCTGTGTTCCTACTCCTCTGAATGCCGTTTGGGATGTCTCTTGTCGAGGCTAGTCTGTCACATGCTTCGTTCCTCTGACTGGACGTGTGTCTAATGTCCTCCAGAGACAGATTCTACTGCGCCCGTTCGTACCGCCTCCTGGAAACCAAACTCAAATCCTGAGGAACCAGACTAATTCTCCTCAGTTAAAGAGATCAACCACTTGGTGCGAATGCAAGCTTCATTTCCCCCAACGCTGCACCTAAATACTCAGATACCTGGATGTCTGGCCGTTATGTGGCCATCCACGCTTCAGTGTGGGTATCCGGATTTTTTTTTCCCTGCTTTTTTCTTTCGGACACAGCCAGCGGCCACATTTATGTACGCCATGTGTGGTATCACTCTGGTTCATCTAAGCTGTTAAACAAGTTGGTACATCAGAGACATTGCTTGTGTAGTACTCTTTAAACCCAGTGGTGACACATTTTAACGGATGATGGAAAACAAGTTCCATGTAATAAACTTCTGACAAGTGTCAGTTCCTTCTCTGACCACTAGGTGCTGCTTCCAAATCATAGCAAATCTCCATCAACTTCCATACTAAGCAAAACCATGTAAGATTGGGCTCTTTAGCACCCTCTCTGGTTGAAAAGCGCAATTGTCCGTTTAAACCATTGTAAATGTTGCCTCATCTCCCGGTTTCTATTATGAAATAAACTATCTCAGCCTTAAATTGTCCTCTGAGCTGTCACTAAAAACCTAATAGAGCACAATCGCTCTGTTTTCAAGAGAATACAATTTGTTTTACATTAAAAGTGAGGTTTTTTTTTTGGGTTCTAAGCTGAAACCTGATTCTCTTTTCACATGCAGTTCAAATCTCTTCTAAAACCCAGTGAAATGTTTACAACACAACCTCCACGGTTTAACGTAAGGTCAACAAGAGCCTGCTGGTAGCGTTTTGTTTTAAAAAAAATAGTAAAAGGGCCACACAGGTGTCAATAAAAATGAGCATAGAAAGTTTCAGATTATTAAGTGAAGAAATGTCCTACCTCTTTCTTTCCCCGTCTTATATGCATCATGCTGACCTGAGAACCTTTTCTGATTACCGACACACATGGTGGTTTCTGGGTATTAAACAAGCAATTAACCCGACGTGCCAAAATTGATTGTTCCACAGAATCATCCGAGAGGAAAATTGTTAGAAAAGCCAGGCATCTGGGCGGGTTATGGGCTAAAACATCTGTCTGTCTCCGTCAATCCCAAGTGAACGTCAACCGCTCTGATGAAATCAGCGCGTAATGAAATCGGTCTAATCAATCTTCAGCAGAAGAATCATTTTCTGTTCCAGTGAGAAAAGCCTTCAATGATAAAATACTCTTCAGCTCTACTCCAGAACATTTACGCCAACTTTAATTGGGATGTGTTAATGTGGGTGGGCTCTGTGGTTTCAGGGATGAAATGGCTGAATCATTTGTGTGCATATGGACTATAAAATCTAACTGACATCATCCCTCTACAATCTAAAGAGAACAGTGACACACTAACCCGGGGTTTACATTGATCATTCATTCTAGTTAACCGCCGACATGATGATGCAAAGCTGATAACTATTAACTCTTTCTGCAAGTGCCCTCCACCATTCAAGTTCAAAAACCCTTCATTAGTCAGTGAAGGGAAATTCAGTCATGTCATGTGTCTGTGTCAACTTTGATATCAGTGTTAGTGCCATTAAAAGAAAGGTAGATAAGAAGAGCTTATTGACAGTTAAATCAGACTGGAATATGAAGTAGGTGCTGCAGGTACACTTTCAAGTTTCCATTCAGTCAGGAAAAGAAAGCAGACAGGACACGAACAATTTGTCACGTATGCTCAGAGATGTCAGTGGCGGTATCGACCTTCTCTTTGCTTCCTCATTTCTAGTTGTACTTTTCAACAATGAAAAAAAATGAAAAGGAAATACATGTCCTCTGAGCATTTATTATCTGTCACAATGTTTAAAAAGGTTTCATAAACTCATAATGAATGAATGTATTCTGATGAGAGATTTAAAGCTTAATTTTTGTTCTTTTTTAAATCACTGCATGTGAATCCATCTTCAGTACTAAATGTCAGTGAAGAACTGTTCAGACCTCAACTTGCTGTGATGTAATTTCATTGTGCTCAAACCGCCAATGTCCTGACAGTTATGAAAGATTTCAAGTCATCTTTCTTTAAAGTTTGGTCTGAATTTGAGCTCACCAGCTCGTTTAACAAAACAGTTGATGACGGAAACTGAGGCCGGACCTGAATATTTGGATATCTGGGTATCCTTCAGTAAACATGCCACCCTCATCAATATGTATGTCAGAAGTCAGCATGTTGTCATCTACATTGCACGGACAAAGTGTGGAAATAATAATAATTTAACACAATCTCCACTTAGCCACCACAGGCAGCGCCCTCTGTCCTGGCAGCCATCAACTAAAACCCGCAGTATTGCTTCAATTCTGTCTGGCTGTTAAATGGAACTCAACATGCCAAAAGCCTCATCTGTGTTGCAACGGCTTAAACTGAGTGACAACAAGAAAGTCTGCCAAGTAATAAAAGAGAAAATTACCTTGATTCTGCAGGTACTTCTCACAGCTAAATGCTAGCAAACTTTACTACCACTATGATATAAACTGCTGCTGTAAACTCAGTAAAATTCACGCAGCTGTGTTTAGATTGTTGTATTCAGAGTAGGTGCATTTATTTTCATTAAAATGTTTACTTGGCTCCTGAAGTATAATGCATTTTATAAGATTGCAGATTCTATATTACAGTAATATACAAATATATTGTACTGTACCTCAATAGGACTAATGCATTATTATATTAGTCAGTCCAAGAGGAAACCTGCCTGGTTGTGTTGTCACCAAGCTAAATGCTAAAAATCATACATTATAGACTTATTTCTTGACCCGTCCCGAGAGTCGATTGTGGCTGCTGGTAGTTGGGGAGGAGTGTGTATGTTAAATAACTACAGATTTACATGCATTTTCGGCTTGAGAAGTATGCAAAGTATGCAAAGTTAAGCATCACAAAATGACAAAGCACACGCGTCATTGCTGGTCCAATCATTTGAATTGATTCTCTAAATGATCGCCAATATGCAAATCATTCAATTCAAAACACACGATTACGAATACGATTTGCAAATATGATGATCTTTTAGGTGAGGCAGTCTAGCTTGTAGCTAGCTTGCGGGCAACAAGTTCAATAAACAGCTTGGTGCTTTGACCTTTACAGTACACGATGACTTTGGGCAGATAGTATTTAAATGTGCTAAAGCTTATTCACGACACACGCGTTTACAAGATAATAGCTAATTGCATGCCAGATCTGTGGTGTTGCTAATTAAGTAGCAACTATGTTCATAGTCTTGCACCACTCAGCGCTAGGTGGTAGCGCGGGGTATTTTCTACAGCGCTGTAGCCTGCAGTGTGGTGCTTCCTTTTGTTTACTTCATATCTGCAGCTCAAGTCATGACAATGTAGCAATTATATGGAGCTAGTATATGTTGAACAACAGTAATTTAATATTTACATTGCAGCAATCTATCTTTTTATTCAACCAGATTTATATGCTTTTAACCTTTTTATACCTCACACTGAATCAGCGGCAATACCATTTTCATTGTACCTTTTCAAAGTGACAGTGACAAGAAAAATGTATCTTGTCTTTTATGAGGTTTATGAACCGAGCAGAGCAACAAAATTTGTACTCATCTTTATCAACCACATGCATATTTGTGGAGAGATGCACGTGAGGCTACAAGTGTAGGTTTCGGTGTAGGCTGTCTGACTACATGTCGTCTGCTCTTAACACAGACAGACATTTTCCCGTATCACTCGGCATACTAAGGCTTCATTTGAAAAGAACTTCAAAAATGACGTTTTCTGTAAAACACCAAACTGTCCAAGAAGAAAGTGAGGAAGTAAATAAACTAGAAACAAGAAAAACGCACATGTGGCCTTGTATTGTAGACCTTGGGTCTGAATGGGTTTAAACTGTGGTAGATAGAAATGAGAATTGAGGGGGGAAAAAAAAATAAAAATTTAGACTTTGTTTTGAAAATATTTAAACCTTCCTTGAAGGTTGCCGTCGGGGATAGATGCTCCCGTTACAAAAAGATTGGGCTGCACAATATTAGGAAAACACGTGGTGATATAGTAGAGAAGTGCGACGACGATATGAAGAAGCAGCAACCACCCCACTTCTGGGCTGAAGCGGTAGGGGTATTTGTAGAACATCAGATAAATTTATATTAAGTCATAAAGCTGATCAATGAGATGCCCTGACATCATGTGACTTGCTTGACTGTCAGCTAGCCATCGGCTCTGCTGTTGGCCTTCCCAGGTTTGTCCCGCCTCTTTGCAACATAGCGCCACACAGGTCGAGGAAAAATGTACAAATCTGTGTGTCACATGACCTGACAGTCTGTCCATTATTGTTATACAGTCAATGGATTTGACATGAAACATATACATATATATAACATATATATAAAAACTTTCATATTTCAATTCAGTATCTTTTTTCTTTGCTGCTAAAATTCACCTAACTTCTTTTTTTTAACTCTTTTTTTTTAATTTTCCTTTTCCTCACAGCAGTCACATAATTCACATCGTAATGCTACAGAAGACAGGTGGGTGGTGAGGGTATTTGAAGTCCGTGGAAATTTACCATCCCAATCACCAATCAAGTTAAAGTGACATGATGAGTACATTTACCTCACGGCAGCTTGCACATAGTACATCAATCAAGTCAAAAGCATGGTAGAGATCCCGCTGCCTTCTTTACTCTCGCTTCTCTTGCTAGTCTCTTTCACCTTCTGAATTGGCATCTCTGACAGCGAGGTTTCATCTGATTAAGTATCAATAATATATTTAACCAGAGTGTAAATACATGGCATCTGGGAAAAAAATAGCCAATTCACTGCAATGATGATTAACTGTGTGCGCAATCCCACAAGAAGAGCAACTGTTGGTTTTATGGGGTTTTTTTTCCACTGTCTAGATTTCCTAAAGCCTGAAAATGAAGCCAAGATGAGGTCCAAAAGGTCAGCTTATGCTTCAAATGCTTAAATTTCAAAATGCATGCACAGAAGGGTTAGTATGGAATCTTTGCAGACTAATGCCAAAAGAAATGAGCTCTGAAAGGGGTCCATGAAAATGATAGACTGACTTTAAACCAGCCAAAACTTCACCACAACACAAGTACTGAGAAATATAAGTGGAAGAGGAATATAGTGTGCCCTCCCCCCCTTTTAAATATAACGATATTCTCCACATCCCAGCTTGTTCTGCTGCAGCTTCCCGTAATATTCTCAGTTTACTGAACTCCAGCCACTATTTAACTGCCAGGCAACAAGGGATCCTGAAGGCACAAAGCCACACACCATCTCACAGAAAATCCACTTCACGCTGTGGAGCCAGTTGGTGGAGGCCATGTTATGAAAGCTCTAATCGTGGCCACCTTGGAAAATCCTTTGCATGAGCTAATGCTGGTCTCGGCTGAAGTAATAGCCACATGACATTTACAGAAAATGCAAAGTGATCGCTTGAGCGGGAACTTAATACGTGCCTGTATTTAACCAGAAAACGGATAATAATTCACAGTCAGTGGGTACAGGCTGGTAAGGCTAATAAAAAAAAAAAGATTAATCTACAATATTGAGAAGTGGCATCACAAGACCAAAGTGGAAAAACATAAAAGAGACCGTAAATGACTGGAATTAAGGAGTCGCTTTGCAGAAGTTGCTGACCTTCTCTTTTCTGCACACTACAAAAGGCTTGTTTCTCATGAAATACAGCACTCCGATGAGAACAAGGTGTCTTTTTTTTTGAATATTCACCTTGCAGAAGTCCAAGTTTAGCTTTTAACTGATTACAGCAAGTTAACTTGGTGAAGCAGGACAGTTGGATCCAAATGCAAATACAGAATGTGCTCCTAATCATGAGGAAGACAGATTTTCCAGTGAGGTATAACAGGAGGGAGGCTGCTGGAAAGAGGCTGTAGTGGTTGCTGAGTGGGTGTGTGCACCTTCACAACTGGGAACCAGAGTTATTTATGAACTTGAGCTTGAGCAGAGTCATTTTTGGGTTAAGGCTGCCAGATCACACTGCAGGCCCACAAATGGATGAAGTAAGATGCAGGCTCTGACAGAGCTGCATGTCAGATGATAAAAATAAATAAATAAACCTGCACATATCTAACCCCGAACAGTCTGCTTGGAGCATTTTCCAACCTTGTGAAACGCATGATTTAAAAATCATGATGGCGTGCTCTTCAGAGGAAGCAGAATGGAAACATGCGGCACTTTTCTGTCATGGCACTTCTCATATGTTCAGCCCGACACGTGACTTTCAGCCACCTCCATTATGGCTGGCTTTCACTTCTCCTTCAAGCGTGACCGCTGGGAACGACAATGAATTTGATTTCTGATGTATTTGGACAGCAGGCCTTCAGAGTCATTTCAGAGAAACCATATCCCTGCCATTAAACTGAAGCACTTGTCAGAGCATCTGAAATCTGCTTCTTCTATCCACAACTGAAACTGTGTCAGGAGGTTGGGAGGGGGGGGGGGGTGCATACATCAATCAAAGGAGACTGAATAATGTTTTCATGCTTTGATATAAAAAGCGCTGCTCACGTCGGTTTTGAAATGAGACAGTTGTGAATGTGTTCACACATCAGAACCAAGATGCCAACAACTGTTATCTTCAATAAATGGCCATGCGCTTATCTTAAAAAAATAAATAAATCACAACAGAAAATCAGAGGAGGCTCTTGTTAAAAATGCTCAGAAGTGTTGGGGAGCCAATCAGATCAGCCCATCCTTGTAGTGAGTCTCAGAGGGTTTAAAGCGATGATGACAAATGGTAAGAGACATCTGATAAACTTCTTCTAACGATAAAGGGAGATGTTCAAGAAGTAGTCTGAACATGGTTATGGTACATCTGTCTAATGGTTAGTTTTGTTTCAAAGTTATTGGTTTAGTGTTTGAGCAAATTCTCAAATTCCGTTGCTAAAAATGGCAACAGTCGTTGGGTTCTATTTTCTTTCCCTCCACAACGTGATCCCAGATTGACTAGTTTGCGTCGCTTTGAATGAGCCACCTCGTTTGTTGCTCTGATTGGTTGTAGCGCTAACCAACTACGCGTCAGAGGCAGTTTGAGAAGCAACAGTTGGTCGTGCCTCCTGACCCATTGGGCTAAGTTTGTCCAGCAATGTCCAGTCTATGATCAGGAAGAAAAAAAAAACTACCAAAACAGTCGTCTGTCGCAGTCCTGATTCAAGAAGACGACGGCCTTCAGTTTCCACGAGATTAACAGAAAAGCAGTGAATCTCTGATTACAGTAAATAAATAAATAAATAACACTAAACAAGCTTGCAGGTCCTGTGCTGGGAATGAAATTAGCCTGAAAAGAGTTTACATTGAAAGTGTTGTGGAGTAACAAACAGTGAAAAACTCAAAATTCCAATCGCACATAATCCACAAACTAATCTGCATATCAGAGTCACACTTCACTCAGACGAGCAAGCTTCCAAATTTCTTCTGAAAAGGGTTTGAATAAATTAGCGTTCTAACAGGAGCCTGAACGTCTTTGTACACGCTGAAGAAATCACAAATTAATCCCAAAGCGAGGATACGCTGCAAAGTTGTGGGGAAGCTGAGCGGCGCTTCATTCCACCACACGAGCTGCTCTAAAGCAGACGGCTCACACGGGCTGAAATTAGCCACCTTTTTAACAGAGTCTGAACTAAATGAGGCGCACATCTCCCAGCGCCACTTGAAAAGTTTCCACCTGATAAAAGAAATCAATTCGTGCAGCTCTGTGTGATCAAATCTGGAGTCGGAAAAACTTTTTCAGTTGCAAATCAGGTGAGAAAGAAAAACACTCTGCAAGCGAGAACAAAGAGATCAGACGTCTCTTAAATGGGAAGCAACAGCGCAGGCTGAATGAACTGCATCTCTCTCTCTCTTGCTCTCACTTTTTTTCTTTTTTTTTTTCCACCTCGTGAAGCCTTGGCTGCATGTCCACCCTGCTTTAGCCTCTTGAGGCAACGAGGCCATTACCATGTGGGAGAGCAGACTTCCCCCTGTGTAATTATGCTGGCCGCGTCTGAGCAGTCCAGAAGGACCACTGCACTTCATTACATCTTCAAACCCCAAAGTGCAGCTGTTAAGAATAGCCAACAGGCTGAAAATAAATGAGCAAGTAAAGACAGGCACTGTCAAAGCTTTAAAAAAAAAAAAAAAAAAAAGAAGCAATTTTTCCTCCAATTTCTGTCTGCCATCATTATGTACAAACAGCATCTTTGTTTGGTCTAATGAATGGAAAGGTACTACCTTCCACTTCAAAAGGTAAAAACTTAAAATTCCAGTTTTTAAACCCCTCATATATCCAGAGCTAATCCTAGCACTGCTTCAGTGTGATGACATAATGAAAGGCTTCCTCCTCCCTTCACTTCCACTGCTCACCCCCCCCCCCCCCCTACATCGACCTCCTCATGTGGCCTACATTCAGCTACGCTGCTGTTCATGCAGATGTTAAGCGCAGGCATCCTCTCCACCAATGTGCATTTGTATCCGTCCACATTTGAGTCAACGTTTGTCATCTTACAGCTACACACAACCCACGCAAAAGAACAGAATTAATGCTGCATCCGCTGTTGCATCTCTGCCTGCAGGAGCAAGTGTTTGTTGTTGCTATAATACCACCAGTTTTTTGTTTTTTGTTTTTTTCCTGTGGAAAGCAGCTGATCTACCTGCTTCTCCCAGGCGGCGCCGAGCACCGGGGGTTTACGACAAACTGCAGGCGATACAGCTCATCTCAGGCATCCAAGGAGCTGTCAATCACATACGACAGAGCACGCTACGGCACGGGCGCACGCATACAAATGCACAGCTGAGTGCACATCTGTGCTGGAAACTGCAATTTAGCACAGATGGCAACAAAAACAATGAAACATGCCTTAAAATTTATGTTCTTTTTGGAGGCAAAACGCAAAAAAAAAAAAAAAAAAAGTTTTCCACGTTAACATGTTGCAGGGATTTGCACGCATCCAGTCTTTTTGGGCCAAACATGCACTGTTTTTAATTTCTCAAATGCCAGTTTTAGGTGGTTTCAGCTTACTTTTGTGACGCTGAACTTAAAAATTTTCATGGGTGAACTATTAAATTAAATGCGTCACACTGGCCTGTTGACAGGAGCCATTTGTTGTTTGCATAAAAATAATGCGGCTGCTGCAAAGAACTAGACAAAAACTGAAGAATTTCTCGTGCATCTCATGCGTTGCCATGGTGATCGACTGCATCACACGTAAAATGTCCAGGCAGAACAAACTGACTTGGGATTCAACCTCTGTTGTGAGATGTCAGTGTTCTTTTTTTAATGCGCCTGCCAAAGTGGCTAAAAAAATAAAAATAAATAAATAAAGTGGGTTGAAAGAAGCTGAAAAGCCTCTAGACAAAAGTAACCCGGATTTGGCATGTGCTAAATTCCAACCCTGTTCCAGAACCACTTTCATTTTGGCAGGACAATTCCCATTACTGCAACCACTCTAACCTTCATTATATTCACATGAAAAATACACAGAAACCTGCAACAAACTGTTGCAAGGTCGGCCCAACCGCGCTGCACGTGGTCAGAGGGACTTCCCAGAAGGTGTTTGTTCAAACTAGAGGACAACTTACAAGTTACATGATGCAATAACTTCAGCAGCAGCATCATGTCAAAGAGAGCAAAGAGAGCATTCTTTCAAATCAGAATAAGCAGAAACAAAAAGACCTCCTGCAAGCATAAACATTTTATTTATTTATTTATTTTTTGCAATGTATGGGACTGCTGTGAAACTGACATGTTTCCATTATACCTGACATCTATTCACAGTTCCAATTTGTGCAGTTTCAAGGGTAATGGAAATGTCCTAACGTTATTTTTTAATGGTCTTGCTGGATGTAAAAAACAAAACAAAAAAGAAAACAGCCAATAACTCTATAAGTATGCAGTTTTTTTTAACATTTTTAAAATGGTTATACAGAAATGTTTTAAACAAGATAAAACTGCACTCGAGCTCTGACTGAATGAATAATTCGGGCTCCTGTCGCGTTCTCTCTGTACACACGCAATCTGATTTTATCTTGTTGGTCCTGTTGAAACATGTCTATGCACCAAAAAACAAGTGTGCAAAAAAAAAAGTTGTTAGACCACAGCACATTATTTAGGGCAGCTCTGTTTGCTTGCCATTTAAATGTCAGTTGGTTGTGGTGAAAATGTGCTGCGATGTTTTTTTCTACTCGATAACGTCCGTGTGGTTTTCTAGAAAACTGGTCTGTGTTGTTTATTTTTAATACAGGACAGTTCAGTGATGTTATATACACAGCAGTGGCGTGGACAGACTATTTGAAGGGCGAAAAGAAGAAAATAAGGGCACATACAGCGTGTTCTCAGCACTCAAGAGGGCATTAAGTTCTGCATGTTTTCGAGGGCATTTTAGACATGTTTATGTGTTATACTTTTTTTTTTTTTTTTTTTATTTGATTTACTATTATTATAAATGGCACATTATTTAGCCTTAAAACAGACTAACCAGACAGGCTGCTCAAGTTAGTTTGTACTTAGGATCAGCATCCACAAGAACTGTGTAGATTCAACGTTGGACTGTGAAGAACGCACATAAATAAATAAATAAATCTCTAGGAGGTCTGAGGGTCTTCAGGAATGTGTTTTCTTCACCCAAGAGGGCTGTTGTGTTTCGTCAACCAGGAGGACAGGTGTCCAGTCCAGACAATCATAGTGCAAATGATAAGTACATTGTCAATGATTATCTGTGTAATAGATGGAAATGAGAACTTTGATCTATTTCCAGTAAAGTAATAACAACCAGATGGCAACAAGGAAAAAAAAGCAGCCGAGGAGCTGCCTCCAGGTCGCTCCTTGAGTGGAAATTTTTCTATTTTTTTATTTTTTAATTCATATTTTGTGACCCTCTGTCTTGATCACCACTCTTGCATTGCGATCTGTAAGCTTTAGCTTCTATTTTTATCCATATTTTATCATTATTTTGTTGCTGAGTGAGCAAGATATCTTGAATATATCCTTCAAGTGTGTACTGCAGGTCCTTTTGTCTGCTCCTACCTGAAATATTTGCCTTATTCCGCCAAAAGTCGGGCAATATTTCTCCTGGAAGAGCAGTGAGAGACAGTGAGATCACCATGCAAGTCCGGTTATCTCGTTGGACCTAGCAACAGTTAGCCAAGGGGGCACGGGGCTCGCGATAGGTCATTTGTCAACCTGCGATACCTTTTCATCTTTGGATTTTAAGCAACATCTAGTAAAAAAAATAAATAAGTAAAGGCCTGAACCGCACCATTTGATCATCCTTACTCCATCTGGTGACTGTGATCAATCCCAAAACTCCAAACCCTTAGTCATAATTGTCAGTATTGTCTGAGCTTTCGATGCTTCTTGGCAGAATAAAAGAAAAATCAGACATTTCTATGCAAACAGCCTGACTGCAAAAAGAAAAAGAAGATGAAACCAAATTCATATTCATATTCATATTGTGAAATGATCACAGAAAAACTATCAGATCGTGAGTCTCTCTGGGTGGTACAAAGATCAGACTCACAGGGCTGTAAAACCAGGTCCTGCAGGGTCAGACCAGAAACTCCCAACAGAGCCTGGTCGCACTGAGACACAGATTAGGTCTGTCCCATCCCGTCTATCCTCCTACAACTACAGCAGCGCTCATATCGGCTGACCAACAACAAAAAAGGCGCGTGTTAACGCTCATTAATCTTCCCCTGAAGCTGAAACTACGAGCTATAATGGCCCAGAAGGCCAGGGGAGGTGGAAGTCTCTCGTACACATATCAAAGTCCATCTGTTTACAGTAAATTCACACCTGAATCTTTGTGCCAGACCAAATCTGTCTGCACACTCAGCTTTTGTTCTATTGAAGGGCATGAGAAGTTGGGCGTCAACTGAAGAAAACAAGTCTCTGTCTCATTCAAAGTGAGACACAAACAAGATGTCATCAAACTTTAGACATCCGCCGGCTATAAACATGTGGCAGACCGGTTAAAAGCACCTGCCAAGTCTCAGTCACACAGAAGGAAATGACCAAAGTTAAAACAGAGGATTCTTTCTGAGGAAGAGTTGAGTCAGTGTGACCTCAGCACATCTTCTGATAAATCACAGTGCAGCGGTTCCTGATGACAAGCTTTCGTGGCGCGTGTGACTCTCGACTGCCAACAGCAAGGTCCTCTGAAGGAAATGCAGCTCGCCACCTCACATTATAGCTCATAAATACAGCCGGGAGCGCAGACGCCCACTGAACACAGTCTGAAGGCAGAAAAGCAGTGAAAGTCCACTTAGAGATGATGCCACTGATCAGTCTCCTTCTTCCGGGGCTTTAAAGGACAGAACAAATACCAGTTCAGCATTTGTTGGCTGTGGATTTTGAAATTGAATTCGCATTTTCATTCATGTTAAAAGCCAAAACCAATAACATTAGCTCACAAACAGCAGCACACTTCATAGCGTCACAGGTTCATCTGGACTAATGCTTCTCAAAGTTACTGACAGGATTCATTCGTATCACCGTTTCAACAAACAGGCTGTTGCTTTTATGGAAAAAAAAGAACAAAAGACACTAATCTGCAGCTCTACAGCCATTTTCAGAGCTTAACTCCTTAATAATCTCCCTGAACTCTGGACACTTACTACCACACAGATTAGCAGCCTATCAGAGACTTACAGCACAAACTATGAAAGTTATCCCAAAATAAGCAGCCCACACATTTCTTTTTCTTTTTGTTAAAACCGCAAAACCTAAAGACTGCCACATCAACAACATGCTGCACCTGGAAAAAACAAACAAACAAAAAGCCGATTACCATTAACATCCGCGTGTTTTTCACGTCCTTAAATCGCTCTCAAACTCCGCCAGGAATGAGGGCCACAGCTGGCCTTCATGACTCCGACAACCTCCCGCTTTTGAAGGCTGAGCTCAGATAACTGCTGGCTTAGTCGGTTAGAGCGCATCTGAAATTACACCTCCACTGTCCCTGCACGCCTCTGTCCAGAATCTGTGCACGTAGCGTCTGGAACAGACAGAAATGAAACTCGACCTCCAACTATGGCCAAAAGTAAAATGACATGAGCGTGTAAGGATTAAGTACAAGGATGTGCAGCATCATCGGATGCAGCGAGATAGCGATCAAACAGTCGGCAGAAGAGCCCGAATCTGCAGCTCTGCAGGGCTTTGAGGGAAGCTTCAGCTCACAGCTTTGCTGTTTTGGTTCAGTCGCTGCTTTGATTGTTTTGCCTAAAGCCACAACCTGCTCGGCACCAAACAGCAGATGGACTCAAAAGACTAAAAGGCCTCATTACGCTGCGTTATTTTTGGGCTTCCCGACAAGGCAATGAAAAACTGTGAACGAAAAATACTGCAACCATCACTCCAGAACATGTACCCGACGCTGCACGTGGAGGTTTGATGATCAAAGATGGCCTTGGCGTGGGTGACGGAGACTGACAGATGTGCTCAAGGTCACGTCAGCGTCACGTTAGTCGTCAGTTAAATTTCTTACCGATGGTTCTCAACTGCTCTGGTTTCGAGACCCACATCACCCCTTCAGTGACAAGCACGGCCCAAATAAAGACAAATTTTCCATCTTTTCATATTTATTTCATGAAAAGATGGTGCAACTTAAAATCTTCTCCTTAAATTTTGGAGGATTCAAAATCGGAGAAGAAATCTGCCAATCACTTTGGTCCGTGACACGTAGTTACATTTGAGGAGCGGTGCACGCCAAGCTACGCTGTAGCGTTGATGCAGAAGCATAAATCAGCCTGCATGACACTAACTGTTTTTAACCAGTTGCTATGGCAACAAAGTGGGCATTGGTGGCGATGCTGTTTTCAAACTGATTCTTGCAATTAAAAAAGAACAAAAAGTAAAAGCAAAAAACAAAATATTTTTAAATATCTACGGGGTATATAATATATAATATTAAAATATCATAATATTTAAAAAAAACAAGCTTTGTGACTTTAATATATATTTATATTCATAATATAATAATAAGAAAATATCTTCTTCTATAATCGCAACTGTTTTTTTTCTTATTGACTTTTTGTAAAAAGGCTAATTTTATTGTAAAATCTTGAATTTTCTAAGTTCAAGATTATTTTTTTTCTCCAACAGCCAAGACTTTCTTGTTGGAAAATTTTTATTTTTTTTGCAACAATTTGACATAAAATTATTACAGTTGTAAAATTGGATACTTTTAGACTTTTTGTCCATAACTCACAAATCATTATTTGCTGGGGGTTAGTTAAACTTACAAAAATCACGGGTTTCAACAAAATTGAATAACTTTTTGTTCTGAAATCTTTTGCAAACGTTTGTGAGCTTCTGACATCAGCTGTGCTCAACGGTCTTCTGGCTGCTCTCCACCTCAGTTATTCCACTTTTTCATGTTGGCACTGAATCAAACCAGCAGTAACATTGAAATTTCATGTCCTAATTATAAGTATGTGACTCTTTGCTGTGGCGGGCCAGGTAAAATGAAGTGCTGGGCCAGATTTGGCCCGCATGCCTCGAGTTTGACACGTGCCCTAATGTAAATGGCATAGGAATGTTTATGATAACAGTTGGACCTGAAAGAGTCGCATGAAGCTCTAAAATAGAGGATTTTAACTTTTTCACTCCCATCTGGACCACATGGTTTTGGTTAAACTACCAAAGCTGCTTATTCAGGTTTATGATGTCAAACAGCAGAGGTTTAAAGGCCACTTAAGCATTAATGACGTTAACTCCACTGAACAGCTGAACATTTCCTCCCTCTGTGGAGGCAGCAGCATGTCATTAGATGATACGAGCTGACGCCTTCTATCTGCGTTCAAATTCTTTCTTCAGATTTACATCATAACATCCAACAAATTGGTACTTTACAATCCGACAGACGTTGACTTCTGGAGGCTGCTGAACACGTTGACATGCCGTCAGACTGATCGCCCTGGTGATCTTGGACAACAAAATCCAATCAGCACTTTTACTCGTTCAGATGTAAGAAGGCAACAATCAGCGCTTCCAAGCCAGACACTGAACTCAGTCAGAAAAGGGTAAAGCGCCCTCTCCAGGTCGGAAGTGAGGTTCTACCTCAAGTGGAGAGTTTAAGTATCTTGTTCACGAGTGAGGGAAGAATGGAGTAGGAGATTTACAGGTGGCGTGTCCAACCACGAGGAGACCACGACGCAGACCCAGAACATCATGGAGACATTATATCTGTTGACTGATCTGGGGACGCCTTGGTGTCCTCCTGGAAGAGCTGGAGGAGGTGGCTGAGGGTAGGAGGGGTCTGGGCCTGTCTGCTTGGACTGCTGCCCTCATCACCCAAATCTAGATAAACAGAAGATAATGGATGGATGGATGGATGGATGGATAAGAACTTTCACCGTAAACTGAACCAATAATTATCAACTTCGAACCGAGTTTCAGTCAGGAAACAAATACGCCTACAAGGGTTTTTGGCCCCAACAAGACTGCTTTACTGTCTCACCCCCCCCCCACGAAAAAAAAACAAAAACAAAAAAACATCTACAGGTCATTAAACCTCTAAGCATCGCTACTTCAGCTATGACTTCAGCTATCTGGCAGCTACTCACAACCAAGAGTCTGTCACTGTGCATCTTCACATGTCTAAATAAATGTCTTCTCTCATGTGTGATGTCTCATGGCTGATTTACTTTGTACAGCATTGATAATGAAGCTGAGGTGTTTGGAGGCTGAGGAGGAGGATGGGGCACGCACTCAACATGTCTGGAAGTTCTGCAGAGGAAAGATTACACTCTTCACCGTGGTGCCCAAGGGCAGCTTGCCATGTGCAGGAGCCAGACAGCAAACCCTGTGATCAGCGGACAACCTGCTGTTTGCTGACAAGTTTGGCACATCAGCTTCAAAGTTAATGTATTAATACGGCGTTCGCAACAGGATTCTGCTGCCTGCAGGTGGCCAAAATGTAAAAATGAAAAAGTTTGGTTTTTTGAAGGTTAGTGCTCCCCCCCTCCTCTCCCCGCTTTTTTTTTTTTTTTTTTTTTAAAGAAACAGTTTCTGACCTGATTCTTGCGGCTCATCTTTTGCTTAAATCAATGTGACTGTTCAGAGCAGCTTCAGAGCTCCAGTGGTGCAATATTTAAAAAGGAGCTTCGCAGAGCAGCTTGACTGCTGCACATCTGCGTCTCACAGACGGAACGAAACACAAGACAGCTCTGGAAGTTACACAACACTTCCCAAAAACTTCGCCCTCCGGTCGCCATCCGGGTACGGAGGGATGCGTGAGTTATTGGACACAGCTAGCAATACAGAATTTTAAGATGGCAAAAAAAAAACATCATGTGTAAAAGCATGACTTTATAAAGTCAAAAAGAAAGATAAGAAGTCAATAAACTTTTCAGAAATGAAAAAAAAAAAAAACTGGACTGAGAAACCCAGAGAGAGCGATGATGGACAAGAACTGTAGATTTAAGTGCTGTGTGTGAGCAGCCACTGTCCGTCCTTGAAAATGTCGGGTTTTTGCAGCGTTCCTGAACATATGGAGCTGTGGAACAGTTTCCCAGGTCGGAAACGCATCTCTGGAGCTGCTTTCTCGTATTTCATGTCAGATGAAAGAAGTCCAAGCAGTCGGCTTCACAACAGACATCTGGACTCCAAATCTGTTTTGGGTTTGTTTTTGTTTTGTTTTTTTAAACCTCTTTTTTTTTTTTACATTTATTTCAAAAATGACATTGTCATTTGTTAATTTTTTTTTCTTTTTTTATGAAAATGTTGACATTGGATTAGTACTGTCAGTTAATGCCCCAAAGTCAGGTATCAGAATCAGTAAAAATAAATAAATAAAAATAAATAAGATAGTTTTAGAAAATCTCTACTTTCCACCCACATGGTGTTCTGCACAGATAAGCTTCACATCTGATGCCAATCAGAGCAGTCACCCTCAGAGTTTAACTGGTACTGGGTCTTCTCTGATTACAATTAATCATTTCATCACTAAGTTTTCCTTGGACCAGTTCATCCTTCACTTTTAAAGAAATAGAAAACGGAAGTTTCCCCTTTGACCTCCCGACTGACACTTGTTTCCATCGTGAATGAAGGTCCTGCAGAAACGGTACGAGGAGAACATTCCTTCAGGTCCTCACTGTTCACATGCACCGCTGTGGTTGTGGCCTCTATAATTACAGACGAGGGAAACCAGATTAACTGAGAAGTAAACATAATCAAAATCAAGCCATCTCGCCTCATTAAAGTGCCGTGCTCACTTTTCTGAACCCAGAAGTGCCTCTAGTCTGCATGTGTTGCAGACAAATAATCTTTTATCCATTTGAGTTTGAGAATAATGGCTTTTAGTTTGGAGCTGCCATTTTTTTCCTTTTTGTCTCCATACAGCACAACCTTGCAAACAGGAAAGGTGACAAATCCCCCCTTTCCTTTCCTTTAATGTAGGAAGAATTCCATGCATGTACCCAGAGTGCAGCTCTCCTGCACACCTGTGCTCTGTCTGCACATGCTCAGGGAGGGCGCCCCATTTCAGACAATAAATATGCAGCTGCAGAGACAAAGAGATGCCAACCAGCGTGCAGCAGTAATTGGATAGGTGTTTGTAAAAAGCATTAATGCAGATCCACACAGCGGTGATGAACACATGCAGCAGTCAGGTATCCATTTGGAGATCCATAATTCATTTTTAGAGGCAACATCTACAGCTCACTTACAGTTCTAGAGCAGATAATGTTAATTAATAATTTAGCATTGGGTTCATAAAAACGTATGTCCTTGCAGCCTAAAAGCACCATCCACTAGATTTAACTTTTGTCCTTGTCATAACCTCCCAATGCACAAACGCAATGATTCAGTAGCTGCACATGAAAAACAAAACAGCACTTTTACTGATGCAATGTCACCACAAGCCGAAGAGAGGCTTTGAATTTATCCTCACCGTGCCGTTTATGCAGCAACGGGAGGAAACAGCAAAAAGGAAGCTGGTGCCTTTGATTCCAGAGGATGAGAGAGGTGCAAACACAGTTTATCCTGCCTGTAATGAGTTTCAGTCTCATCCCCAGCAGCTCTCCAAGGTGAGGCGATCATTTGTTTCACTGACATTTCAGCAAGTCCCAACGGCTCGGGAGTGATAAGCTGATATCAGAAAACAAAACTTCCATCCACACCATCAGAAACCAGCTTTACTGGTCAGGTGTGCAGGCGATAAACTGAACATGTAGCTACAGATGAATGTGAGTGAAATGGCATGGTTTTATTATCTGGTATAAATAACAGTATACACAGCATCAGCAGACAGCTGTTTTGAATGTGCTGTGTTTTACATCCGTTTTGAAACTTTTCTTTTCTTTTTTTTAATCAGGTGATAACAGCTTACAGCATCTTACACTCTTGTGTTTATTTCAGCTACAAAGAAAAAAATACTTCCTTTTTTTTCTCAGTTAAAGCCCCAAATGACAGAAATCTGCATGATCATAAGACATAAAACATGGGTTTGGGTTTCCCTGGTCTGTATGGACTACACTTCACCATGTGCGTAATAAAATCTGCCTGCCAAAGAAAAAGATTTAAAAGAAAAAAGAAAAAAAGCCTCTGCTTAAGTTGTAAAGAAGTGTCCAGGCCTGGGTCCACACTGAGCCGAGGCTGGACTCAGTTTCTCCGGTGGAAGACCACCCAAACGACCCGCTGGAGCCGCGAAAGCGTGTCAGTGAGCAGCTGCTGAAGCTGCTGGGCTCCAAACTAACGCAGACAAAAGCGGGTTTCTGCGCGCGCTGGGTCCAATTAAAAGAAGCCAGTGCGGGAGCTTTTTCACCCCAAACACCGCGCGGGCACATCCTCCCTTCACGCAGCTGCGTGTTCACAGACAAAGCGCTCAGTGGAAACGCCGCGGACGGCGAACAAAGCTCCTACCTAAGCCGCGCGTCGGTCCTCGGTGGATGCTGCCGCCATCCGCCGCCTCATCCTGCTCCGTCCGCCTTGTTGCGCGCGAGCACGCGGCTCGGTGTGGCTCTCCGCTGCCCTCCCTCCTTTCACGGAGAACACATCCACGGCCACGGAGCCTGTGTTGTCTGTCACATTGTTGCTGGCCTTTTTTTCGCATCCACGTCCGACTTCTAAGGGGCGGAGTCAAAGAGACGTGTTTTTGTTTTTTTGTTTTATTTTTTCTACCAGGAAGCTAGGAGGCTTGAGGGAAGGACACGATAAAGGGAGAAGGAAAGGAAAGGAGGAGGAACAGAGCCTTAGATGCGTTTCTTTGATTATTTTGGAGCAGAACATTTAAGCAGGAAATGAGGGAGGAGGAGGGTTTTACTGCAAATGTGTTATTTTTATTAACTGGTTTGGCCAGCTCAGAAACATTCATGGACCGTTTCGCTCATAACTCACAATTTCATACTGAAAAATATATTCACATAATATTTACAGAGCCGTTAACTTCTGCAAGGGACCGTGACATTGGCATGTGCACAGGCAGACTCCAGAGGTGCTCAAACTCCTCCCACTTGACACGCCCCCTTTACAGGTGCCCTCAGGAAAAACATGAAGCAGTTAAGAGGAGCGCTCTTATTGTTAAAAAGTTGTGATTTTGTGAAAGCAACAAATTTTACTGAAAAAGAATGTGATTTTTACAAAACAAAGAGGCAGTTATTCAAAGTCACAATTTACGATAAAACTGTGATTTTTTTATTTTTTTTTTTAAAAGAAAGTTGTGATTTTGTACAAATTTGTGGCTTAGTAGTCCAAATTTTATTGCAAAAAAAACTGTAAGTCAATATTTTACGAGTCAGTACAAAGTATTTTTTTTATTTTTACAAAAAAATGTTTAATTTTAGAAAACTTGTAATTTTATGACAATATTTTTGAATTTAAAAATTGTGACATGAAAGTTGTGATTTTGTAAAATTTGAGATTTTATTACAAACTTTGTATAATTTCTTACAAAAACATGTTTAACTCTACAAAAATCAATGATTCTTTTGTCATTTTGTAACATAAAACTGTGATATGTAAAGAAAAGTCAAGATTTTTCCAAATTTAAGATTTTATGAGAAAGAATGGCTTGACTACAAGTACATATACATATATATCTATATATATATATA
>JBAMYA010094825.1:0-21239 GCA_037176975.1 Arrhamphus sclerolepis | reverse complement strand
GCAGGAATTAATGTGATTCCAGTTGCTAAGTGTATGTTTACATGGTCAAGGAATCCAATAAAATAAAATAAATGTAGGAGTAAAACTTTGGGTGGAAAGTTGCAATATGTGGAGGACCTGTGCTGCTTGGAGGAGGTCTGAGCTCTCTGAGAGCTTTTCTAGTTTTTGTTACCAAATTGTAGTTTTTATACCTTCACTTAGTTCACATTAATTCCTGCTAACAGAGCAATGTGTGAAGGACGGTGAATCAAAGTCCCAGACACATAAACGTTATCTCCAATGATCTGAAACCCTGCTATTATGTCTTCTTGCTTCCTGATGTGACTGTCAGTTTTTCCAAGCCACCGCCCAGCGGTCATTCCTTTACAGCATCTAATTACATATAAAATGCTCATAAATGCATATATGTCCATATAAGGAATTTTAGAATATTAAAAAGTAAATGTGTTATAACCACGGGATACTGAGATATTCCTTTTTACACAGTTCACTAAACTTGTAATGAATTGTGAAAAAATTATGGATCTAAGTATCGAGGGAAATAACGCTTGACTCAAAGAAAATTCAGATGACCCAGCTTTCCACTAGCACTTAAATGCACCATTTATGGACAAATCTGTGGCGTGAAAAGAGCCTCCAAACCCCTCGTGCTGATCTGTACGTAAATATAGTTTTGTGTGTATCAGGCAATTCGTGCATGTATATTCAACAATTTGTGTGCGTAGGAGGCTTTTTAAATTCAGAATTATCATTTTGTCCCTAACTTTGGGCAAGTTAAAACGTTGTTCACGGTTTTCAAATCATATTTTATACATACAACGACACAAAGCTACACACAAACAGGTTTACACACAAACATCAAGTGCGACACATACTGAGTCTATTTTCTCTCCATACAACTACAACTATCTCTGACTCTAGTCCACGTCATGTGAATCAAGTCCACACCTCTGCCACTTTGCCACTTTGAAATGTTTCCATTGTTTCTCACAACATTTAAAACATATTGTGGAGATACGAAGATACAGAACATTTTCATACTTGCAAAATTAAATGTAATTTGTGTGAAAATGTACTCTTCAAAAAAGCAGTATACTACATTCTGTGTCATTCATTTTTTATTACTTTATGACCTTCCCCTCTGATAGTTGTTCTAATAGATTCATTTCAAAATTTAATGTAAACCCTTTTACTGAATTACACCTGTAAATGTACGAGAAAAAAAAAAAAAAAAAACTTCAAAAGATGCTGAATATATTATTAGACACTGTGTGGCTTAAATCCTGTCAGTTCTCACATCTGCTCTGCCTTTTTGTTTAAACTGAGATCCAAAGACGTCTTCTGAAGTGCAGAATCAATCATTCAGAGAGCCGTCAAACAGGGTTTTTTTGCTCAGTGTTGCTTTCATCATCCTTCAGCCTGTTCCAGGAGAGCTTGGTAGATCTCTGATCTCAGAAACCGCGGGTAACAGTCATTTTCCATCAGACTGTATATCAGTGTCTGTGCCTTGTCGAAACAATTTGGCCCCGGCTGAGAGATATCTTCTCTGATTTCTTTTCTCGTCACACAGTCAATGTTTATCTGCGTTCAGAAAACAGCAAACTTTATTTCACTCTTGAGTAATTTCTGTTTGGATGTATTTTCACATTATAATGTTTTCAGTAAGGAGACTCTATGTTCAAGCATTTAAGAGAAAAAAGAGAAAGAAATAAAGAAAGAAATCTGACAGCTGAATGTTTGGCATCGTTTGTGTCTCACAGAGGAAAAGCTGTACCTGTCTTATTGCATCAACTTGGACGAAGTCTTTGTAAATTCTCTTGGCAGCAGCCACCATTTGTGTTTCACTGGAAATTGTTTTGTAGTCCTCGCAGGCCAGCCAAAACAAGAGATTCTCCTCGCTGTACTCTGTTCTCAAGAATTCTTCAAACGCCAGCTGTCCTGCTGCACAAAGGAAACAGAAGCACACACTTTCCTTTTAAATCTTGTACAGAAGTCGTCTAATGTAAAGGGTACAGGGCACACTTGTGGACATATATTTGGGTGACATGAGACACCTCTGTCACTTTGGTGCCAGTTTAATCCACTTACATGCCAACAAAAATATAAAGTCATCTCTTATGCCGGATGCACGCTGTCTGATTTCAGGTGCAATCGTGGGATAAATGTTCCATCGTAGCTCAGAAACGGTGGTGGTAGATCTCACAAGGAGACAGGAGCAAAGATGAAAGACAGAACCAATGGAGGCTACGACAGCTTTCAGAAATTTGGAGGAATCGTCTCAGAGTGTGACGGCCTGTCACTGCCTCAACGATCTCTGTCAGCTAACCAACCAATAGGAACGCACCATGAGATAATGTAAACATCAGCGTCTAGACAGCACAGTAGCCTAGCAACAACAGCACCAGATAAAATAGAGAAACAGGAAGAAAAATGTGCAGCTCACAAAAATGAAGAAAAACTTTTTCATTTTATTAATTTTCTTTCCAAAGCACACAAACATCACTACGACAACATTAACTTTAGCATCTTCATGCACACGTTAGCACACGTTAACCTGCCAATGACAGGATGATGCAGCATTAAGATCCTGAAATACATTCAGATTCCTTTCTGTTGTTGCCACAATTCATCATGCCGTAAATGAATTATCTACCGGGTGTACGACGTGCAATGTGACCTGAATTAATTAAGTCTTACGTGTGAATCTGGCATCAAACTGTTGGTGTGTAATAATAATAATAATAATAATAATGATAATAATAATGATGATCATGATAAAACACCAACCTGTAGAGGTTTTGCTTCTTTTTGATCATACAGATAAGATACAGATAAGTTTTAATTTTGTATCTCAGCTAAATACAAATTTTGTGAAAATTTACTCTCATTAAGGCCTATTGTGCTAGATGGTAAATAAACAAAATAAAATTATGAATTAATAGTTAATATATTAAAAGAAATATTCAAATATTCAATCCAAATTCCTTTTTTTGTAATTAAATGACCCATTTTCATCTATCTTGCATCTGCTGATCAGGTCAACTCTAACGACTTATTGATCACAGAAGATTAGTTCAAAATATTAATGAGTCTTTTGGGTGAACAAACAGAACGGCGCTTGCTATGATTTAAGGGGTGGACAGACCCTAAAACTGGTTTAGATGGGGCCAAGTATGTTCAAGCATACTTGTGATCAATCATGAAACTACAGAGAATCATGTCATTCATTTAATTTACTTGCCTGTCGCATGTTTTCACACAACCGATCACACTGGCAGTCAGCTTGTTTCTGCTTCCAGACAAGAAAACTAGTCGGCACTCACAGATGGGCAGAATAAGCACTTCATAGCACGCTGCAAAGAATTTCTGAGGCTCTTTCTGATTTTGATCATCTCTTCTTCCTCCAGGTTTTTCTCCAGCAACTTTTCTTTTCATCACTTATGTGCAACTTTGCCTTTACACTGCTAACACTACTTAGAAACTCAGAAAACGATCACTTTGCCTTAACTGAAAAAGTTCTACTAACTGTGTGAGGGTTTGGTGTTGACTCAGATGATGGCCTGTTTGAGTTCAGAACTTTTCTTTTCACCATCATAATGTATGCAAACTAACCACAGTGTTTGTCTTGTGGTTGGTTTGCTGTTCATATTTCTTGGCAACTGGAAACCATTGAAAATAGTGCATTAGTGCCATCAGGTGGTATGAAGTGTTAGTCAGCTAGATAGGTGGATCCTACTGGGGCTGACGCTTTAATTGAGACACAACAGCAGAAAAGAGCGAAGAAAAGGTTGGCTCTGTTACAGCTCCACCCTCCTAGGTTTTACCCCAGACCCCCACCAATGGAAACCCACCACTTCAAAGCCAAGCACTGCATCCCAGTGTGCACTGCGTGAGCTTCATCTTGCACACACCTTGTTATCAGCTCCTCACACCTGTTACCTTTGTTATGGGTACATTCACCGAGCAATGATTCCAACACAGTTGTTAAATACGTACTGGATCTACTGGGAGCAGAAACAGATAAATGTGAGCATCAGCGTTGGCCACGCAAATTAGCGCTCCTCTGACTGGAATTGCTCTTAACTACAACTCACTAGAAGTCTGAGCTTTCAATCACAACAGAATGGACTCTTGCCAGAGGAGTGAAACTGCCGCATACACTGTTCATCTTTCACTGCACTTACCCTATTTGTCACACATGCCACTGCGTTTCATCAAAGGTAAATGAAGTAATGAGGGTACAAGACAACACTTATCTTGTGGAGGACAGTTCATCTTGATGCAGGAGGCAGCAGGCTAAAATATTACAGTCAAGCTAAATCCATTTCCGTGAAGTAATGAGAGAAAAAAAAAGACGGCAGGAAGAGACTGAGAAAGAACTTATCTGCCCCTTCCATCATTTTCAAATAGAGGCCATGAATATGGTCAGGTGACAGCCGCGAGTGAGTGTCAGCTAGAATCGTCATATCTACACTGGCAGCTCAGATTATGCCTCTTATCTCTGCCAGCGTCGGCCTCCTCAAATATATCTCCAAATGGGTTTGATGAACTTGAAGGAGAAATATACCCTCGATCGTCCTAAAGAAGCCCGCGGGCAGATCGAGATGACTTGCTGGGCTGAGCAGCGGAGAGCTGAGAGGGTGAAAAGGGAGGCCACGCATACACTTACTTTTAGACTTCAGAAGACAGTCAATTGACTCTCCCCATGTCATGACTTCATTGGTGGAAGCCCTGCAGGCAAAAATGTCATGTAATTATGTAATTATGTAATTAAACAACCCAAAATTTCTAAGTTGAATTTCAATCATCAGCCTATACTGTATGTACATTTCTTATTCGTGCAAATGAAAGAAAGAGAAGCAAAGTAAATTAAGCTAATGCAATTTTGAGTATGGTATGACATCATGGACAGTTTTTGATTCTGAAAAGCATAAGTAAAAAAGTGAAATGATGACTGCCATTTGCAATTTTGTTTCATGACTTTTTTTTTCTCTTTTTGTCATTGCTGTGACTGAACACATTAACTATAAACTATGGATGAACCATCTGGTCATGTGACCCATAGATTTGTACAGAGAGCCTTTGAGGCTCACTTTTCCTCAAACCACGAAGCGCCATGTTACAAACAAGTGGGACAAAATGTCAAAGCTAACTGCCAATGGCTAGCTCTCATTCCAGCATGTCAAATGAACTCTGGGCATCTGATTGGTCAGCTTTATTGCTAAATATTAATGTATCGGATGTGGTATGAAAAAAAATGTCATGGATGTACAATCTAACAATAGAGACCAAAACCAATGTTTGTACCAGGTTGTAAATGGGTTAATTCTGCTGCAAAGTTGGTACTTTAACATGCAGGTCAAACGGTATTTGCTCTGTTTGAGCCATCCCCTAGTGGTCAGTGGAGGAAATGCAATTTAACATACTGACTGGATCTTCAGCCCAGAAGTGGGGTGGTTGACACTTGGACTGACCATTGTAGAATGCACATTGCATTATGGGATACCTTATGTGAGCTTTTTTTGGGGTCTAGTCTGCTCTGAATTGTGAAATATAGTTTGACACAGTCTGACGCAACAGATCATTCTTTGTTTGTGGACCTTTACAAAAGTGTTTAATATTAGTGTTCACAATAACTGAGCATTAAAAAAAAGAAAAAAAAGGAGGCTTTTTATACAACCCTTTCAACATAATCTGACATTATATGCTCCATGAACTATGTGTACAATCAAATGTATATTCAAGGAGTGGGATGGGAGAAAAAATAGATGTTTAAATGTGTCTTCTTGTTATATTAAATTGATTATTCATTGTAGTTTTATCTCTAAATGGGCTCATTTAAGTGATATCGATCATTTGGAGGGAACTTATTGAAACACTGATGGTCTCCTCGTTTGATCATTGTCTTAATTGGATCCCAGATATCAGATTGGTTAAAAATTGAGACAATGCGTAAAATGTAGATTAAATACAGAACTTGCAAATCTCTTTAAGAGAATTCTGTTTTTGTTTACCCAAAACACCATTCTATACCAATTCAGAAATTTTAATAATTCCTAACGGTACAACAGGGTTGTTGCAGCAGAAGAAAATCAGAAAAAAACAAGTTTGTTTTTTTTAAACCCAGAACATGCCTGCTTTAAAAACATTTGAATTTGATATATTCCCATAGGTTCTTATTGTAATGTGAAAGCACTTTAGAATATATATGAATACTCTATCATTTTTAAAATCTTGGATACACTTACTTCTGTCTATGTAGATTCATAACATTAAATGTCCAACTTGCTCATATCCGCAAGACTTCCTGCTATTGGCATTTTCTTTCCTTTTACTCTATATATTTATTTTTCATTTTGGCCTGCCATTAAGCCGGCTGCATGAGACTGACTCGGAGCAGCGTGGGCCAGCAGCCCTCTGCACCCGTTCAACACTGCTGAGCGGATGGTGCAGATTTCCTCTGCTGTGAAAATCAGCGATAGTCGCTGGATAATTGTGTTCCTGGCAAACTAGCAGATTTCTGGTTCTTTTTCAGACGGGTTACAGTGAAAGTAGATCCGTGGTTCAACCGGTGTGGTCGGTGTGTACGGCAGATGAAGACAAGCTGGTACAGTATCAATAAAAACATGATACACACTTGAGAAAATTAAAGATAAAATCAGCTTTTGCTCAAGGGCTCAAATTGCACAATTCTTATTTCTTTTTTGCATTAATTCCAGCACAACTGTCAAAGTGAATTATTTAATTGTAAAGTTTCCTGTATGTGTTCAGCACAACAGAAACTACAGCATTTTACAAGCAGATGTCCAAGAATATGTAAGAAAGTTGCATAAACCCTTTATTCAACAACGTGAACAACAAAATACATGTGATATTTCATCTTTTCAGATCAGATTATGGCCATTTCAGCATCAGTTTCTAAATGAGATACTGACCAGATTTTAAATACAACTTGAGTCTAAACAGCTCTATGACCTGCACTGAAAATTCATATAAGTCTGATGCCATCCCTCGACAAGTTTTTGTTATTGTCAAGAACAGCAAAAACAAACATGGAGGTCAACAGTGATGCAGGAGGGTTAACTAGAATAACTAACTTTGAAGTTATCTGTTAATTCTAGAGGTTCTGACTTGAGTCACAAAATATAAAAAGACAGTGACTTGCAACTTCACTTGAGTTTTGACTCATGACTTGAGACATGACTCGAGTCAAGTCTTAAGGGACATTAGGGCAATATAAAGATTATTATCTGTAACTACCACTGCCCCCAAAAATGTTTTCTTTTTCTTTAATTTTAAAGAAATGCACTTATACATTGTCATTTTTTTCTGTTTAGCTGAAAATAGAGAAAATAAAAACATTCTACATTGTCTCAGAAACTATTTATGTGCAAATTATTAACATTCCAGTTTTAGACAGACTTTATGAAACTATAAGAACACACTGCTTCTCTGACTGTTAACAGGGATTTAGCTCATCTGCCCCAATATAGTTTTCTTTGAATAAGGAAGTAAATAAATAAAGTTGGCACTAAAGAAAAAACATCAGTGAATTTTGAAAACTTTGCTTGAACAATAGTTTTAAAAGTATCAGCCAGTCCCTCAGTCAACATTAGGGATCAAAGACATCCTCTATCCTAATGCAGACTCTTGTTTTTTTGTGATTGCATCATAAACACAAAACACAGTTTGCTCAAAGAACTCCAACTCGTCTTTCTTTTTCATGTTTTCTTGGAAAGGGCGAGAGAAAAAGCTGCAGGCACACTGAGAAACAGAGGAGCACAGCAGGAAAACTGCACGGATCACAAACTCCAAAAGGAGAGAGTCGTATCTCAAAAACACAAACCAGTCTTTTTTTAGCAATATGTTTTCTGGCTGGGTGAGAATAAAACAAAAACGGTCAATTCAGAGTAACGAGGCAGTCCAGAGGGGAAGTAAAACATTAGAGCCTCCATTGCCACATGCATAGAGTGCCAAAAGTCTTCTAATGTAAACCCGATTTGGAGCTGATACTTACATGCTTTCTTGCTGTATGTTTCGTTGTAGTGAAAACGTGTGTAATAATTCCCAGACTTCTTTTTTCCAACCTGACTTATCCAGCAGGTACAAGCCTACGCATGTTCAGTTGCACAACAGGTGTGCCCATTATTTACAGAAAAATCAGTTTGAACTTTTTAACCCCAAGCTCCTCAACAGAGAACAAAAGCTTCCCACAGCATTCTGGTCACAGAACAATGTTTGTGTTTATCTTTCCATTTCAGGCTTTTGTTTTTTGTATGGCATGTATGGCATCAATTCAGAGCCTAATGCATCACAAATGAAAACCCAAACTCTGAGAACCAAAACCCAGAATCTATGAGTATCTGTAATCAAGAGTTCAATCATCTTTTCATTCACATACATTAGTCTCTGAATTAATGTCATGTTTCTGAGGCCACTTATGACACAAACCAAAGAACGTGAATAATGTGAACATAAACAACAAAACCAACTCCAGCACATCATTACAATGTTCAAATATCTCACTTTACAAGGTGCATAATACTTTCTCTCATCAGAATTAGTCATGATTTGACCTGTATCCTTATAAACATACGGCACTGTCTTCATTCAGACCTGACCAGTAACTTTCTCTGCAGTGGCAGGTCAGTAATGTGGTGGTTTTGACGGGGCATACTTTAATGAGGAAGCCTTATTTTGAGATTCATGCAGACAAAAATGGTACAGGTCTGTTTTACAAGCAATTCCTGCCCTTACCTGCCCTCACCTTGGGTTACAGCCCAGTATTTCTCAAACGTTAATAGCACCTATTGTTATTAGGACCTACTTTCATTTTTGTGCACCAGACATCTGCAGAGGCAAAAAGAGGCTCTTTGTCCTAGTTCACGCATAACCCCAGAGAGCATCAAACTCCCTGGAGAAAAACATCAGTAGAAAGAAGCAGATGCTCAAGTATCAGACAGGGGTGGGATGCTGTGTCCTCGTCTAACAGAGAGGCACAGGGATGTGGAGAGAGATGGGGCTATGAAAATGACTGATGGCAGCACAAATGGCACAGCTGTGATCAGGAGTACAGCGGAGGAGGGGGAGTTAAGGGAGAAAAGGGACAACGCTGACAGCTAAGCAGGCCTAGCTGTCCGCCCATCTCTCGTTTTCTTACTTGATTTGCAAGATCTCGACGGGACACTTTCCGTGTACGTCACGGAAAACAAGAACAGGTGTCATAAAACACTGCTGCGATCGAGATTTGCATGTGTAATGACCCCATGGGAGATGCTGCGAGTTTTCCCTTTGCAACTAAAACCCATCAGATATGCACAGTGTGAGGTATTCATCAGCAAGTCAGCTGCAGCTTTTCTGCTGCCCTATCGCTTAACAATGATGGAAGAGTTTCGTTCTCATTTTCTTAACACAGTAATAAGTTTGCTTATACTAACATTTTCCTGCAGGTCCACTTTTGTGTTAAAATTTGAGGCAAAATCAATCACAATCCAACCTGGCCGACACACTTCCACTTAAATGGCAAATGTTTCCCTACTGCAAAACATGAAGCATTTTCATATTCATTAAAAAAGCAGACTGATGGACTGAAATATTTGAGCTTCAATGAACATGTTTTCATTATTTATGACGAGGTGTTTCCACAAATTAGGTCGCCTGCTTTGTGTTATAAGAGATTATTATTGAGAATAGTTGCAGAGAGGAAACAGAATTCCAGGTTTTTCCAGTTTATTGTACCCTCAGTGCAGCGGTGTCCAACTCCAGTCCTAAGGTGCTGCTGTCCTTCATGTCTTAGATGTTTTCCTGCCTCAACACACCTGATTCAAATGAATAAATAACCATCAGCTTGTCATCAAGGTCTGCACAAGTCTGTTAACAATCCATTCATTTGAATGAGGTGTGTTGTGGCAGGAAACATTGGATGGCAGGTTCACATTTTACAGTCCTAACAACCTTATAAGATTAATGGAAGTCACATTGCACAAAGTAAAATAGGTAGATAATGAATTTACAGCATGTTACACTATGCGGCTGAAGATATGTTACGCAAATACGAGTGTAGTTTCAGGCTCTAAACGCAGCATCATTAGCAGGTTGGTGCTAATATGCTAATGCACTGATGACTTGAAAGTTAGCATTGTTGTTTGTGTGCTTTGAAAAGTATTTTTATTTGTGGTGCAGTTTATTCTGTTTCATATGGCGCTGTTGTTGCTAGGCTACTGTGCTGTGTAGACATGCTGATGTTTATGTTATTTTATGGCGCCCCCTATTGGTTGATTAGCTGACAGACATCGTAGAAGCATCGACAGGCCGTCATTCTGAGACGATTCCTCCAAACTTCTGACACTGCTGATATCTGTCTCAGCAATCTTTGATCACAAGATAGTTCCATCTTTCATCTTTGCTCCTGTCTCATTGTGAGATCCACCACCACCGTTTCTGAGCTACGATGGAACATTTTTGTTAGGATTTTCCTTCCTTTGTCAGAGACAGCTGAAATCGTACAGTGTCAACCTAGTATTAACAAGACAGCCACTTTAGTGGACTGGATTTGGGGACCCTGGCCTTAGCATCAGTTTTTAAATGTAAAATGGTGATATTTTATTAGACAAGTGACATAAATTAATTCAGGTATAGCATGAGTTATTGCAGCTTTTGTTTTCTTAAAATACTTTTGCATGAGCCTCACAGCTGTTTTTTTTTTCTTTTTTTTTACCCTTTCTTTCCATTTTATCTAATCCTTTCTGTTTGTGTTTGTGGGTTGTGATATGAGCATCGCACCTTCTTTGGTGCATTTTTCCTTTTTCCAATTTGTGAGCAGTCATCACACCTCATTCTCATCACACCTTATTTTCATCACCTCCTTAGTTCCAGTGTTACACTGTACTTACCTTGACATATTACACAGCCCTCTCCAGATAATTCTGCAATCAACAAGTTTAGTTCAGAGATCATCGTTATTGAATTTTTGTCTGATGAACCATGTTCTCCGTGTCCTTCAGCTTCCACTGGCCCTTTCTCTCTACACTGGCAGCCACTGGTTTACTCTATTCCTTTATCATCTGAGGTATTTTCAGCATTGTGCCTCAGCCTGCAATCTTGAACCCTGGTCTTGCAATAAACCTTTTACTTCTTTTTGTGATTCTGTTTGCCATTTTTGGCCATTTTTTACACAAGGACAGCTCCACTTTTGCTGAACCATGAAAAGTTTGGTAGTGCTGCAGTTAAAATAAAAATAATAGCTTTGATTTGGGAAATGTAATGCAGTCATGATTAGATATTATGCAGAACACGCACACCCAAACATTAAATCTCTTTTAATGATGAAAGTTTAAATGGTGGCCAGTACTGTACAGGATTGATGTGGTGAATATCAATATTAGCAATGACTAAAGCTGAATGAATAAAAATTGAGACGACACCATTAGAAACTGCTTCCAAGAAATGGTGCTATTTTATTTTTCAGAAACCTCATTATTCCGAGCACTCAGTTTGACAAATGCCAATTGAACTGCCATCCCTTTGGTTCTGTACCATAGCCTGTTATTCTAAATATATGTCTCATGGGTCCAACTATCCCATGTTGTGCTGCTAAACCCGACTGTGACTCAGGCTGCAAACATTAAAGAAAAAAAAGCCTTTCTAGAAACCCAACATGACTGTGTTCTTTGCAAGTTTTGGGATGCACAGCTGTGCCCAAAGGTTATGAAATGTACTGGTTTTCACAAAAAGTTAGTTTCTCTGGTGTTTTTAGATGTTTGTTGTGATATGTCACTATGGATACAGAAGTAAGAAATAAGTGTTGACAATTGTATTAAGTTTATACAAAAAGTCAACCTTTGCCACCCTGACCCTTCTTTTTCAAGGGGGGGTAGGGGGGATTAGATTAATTTTCATGGCAAAGGGACTGTGCAATTAATAGCCATTCATCAGACCACTCTTTATAACATTCTGGAGTATGTTCAAAATGTCAAAACAGAGGCAGCAGACTTTGTGAAAATTAATATAAATAAATGAACTATTGGTCATTGCGACACATCACACATAAACAGAGTCTCATTAGCTTCCATGATGTTTTAGTTGTAAAACTTGATTTTTTTTTTTTTTCTTGTAAATCCCAAATTTGAAAAAAAAAAATTTGATTTCAGAAAACAGCAACATTTATTCAAAATTACAAATTTCTGTCATAAAATATCATCCATCCATCCATCCATATCTACTTACTCCAGTGCAGGGTCATGGGGGTCTGCTGGAGTCCATCCTAGCTGTGTTCAGGTGAAAGGCCGGGGTACACCTGGACACCTGTCGTTGTTGTTGTTTATGTTTTTTATTTATTATTTATAAAATTACAGTTTTGTAAAATAGCACATTTCCTATATTTGCAAACTTTTGTCCTTGAAATCATGAATTTTTCTCGTAAAATGCAGATTTCCAAAATAGAAATTAATTGAAAATAAGTTACACTGCAAAGAAATGGCCACATACTCACGATCAGAATATTACCAAACTAACAGCAGGTCATATATGGCATAATGTTTTCTTGTGACTCACACCTCACTCCCATCAAATTGAAAATACAAAAAAATTACACAGCTTGTCCAAAAAAAAAAAAGAAAAAAAAAAGTCATCACCTGGAGATAATTAAGAAAATAAGTAAGAGCCTCCCATTGGATAATTACTGCATGAATGATGATGTTTCAAGTTATTTAACTCTAACTGATGCAGTGAGCAGCTTCTCATTTCTGAAACAACCATGTCAGAAGACACATCCTGTGGTCGTGGAAATAGATGTTAATCTGTTTCTGAAGGATAAAATTATTGATGAGAAAACATCAGTCATCTGAAGAGATTGATGAAACTACTAAAATTGGGTTTAGAAATGTTCAACATATTATTTCAAACTGGAAGAATAGTGGAGAACCATCATCTTCCAAGAAGAAATTCAATTTATTTATATAGCACCTATTTACAACAAGTCATCTCTAGGCGCTTTAGAAACTCAGAGCTTGACCCCCGAGCACATGGCAACACCATCAGTGGCAAATGTGGTTGGAAAACAATATTGAATGATCGGTGACCACTTCAAAGTTTGACAAAATCAAATTGTATAAAAGACAACAGTAGAACTCACAGCCATGTTCAATAATGAAAGTAAGAACATTTCCACATGAACAATATGCAGGGAACTTGAATTGGGACTAAACTTCAGTGAGGCCTTTAGAAAACCACCTATCAGTGAGGCTAATCTTAAAAAAAGGGTTCAGTTTTTCTAGAGACCAAGATTGGACTCTGGAGCAATAGAAGAAGGTCATGTGGTCCAATGAGTCCAGATTTACTCTGTTCCAGAGAGGTGGAGCATCAGAGGATGCAGTGATGCTCCCATCATGCCTAACATCTGCTGTAGAAGCCTGTGGGGGAAGTCTATGATCTGGAGTTGCTGCAGTCGGTCAGGTCTAGGTTCAGGTCTATATTCAGGTCTAGGGTCAGGACTAGGGTTAGCAATGTTATGAGGTCAGCTGACTACCTGAAAATACTGAATGACCAGATTATTCCATCGATGGATGTTTTCTTTGGACACATTCCAAGAGGACAATGAAGGATTCATTGGACTCAAATTGACTGGTTCAAGGACACTGAGACATGAGTGCGAGATGGAAAAAAAAATGCTGTGACACTGTAAAAGCTTATTTTAATGTTGCCACAGCGAAGGCTGGCCATAATCAAAGCTAAAAGCGGTCCAATAAAATATTAGAATGTGTGACTTTTTAGGGAACAGGCAGTGTAAAACAATAAACTGGCTAATTTTTCACTTGGAAACCTTAAATATTCTCTAAACAAACTCATTTCAGTGACAGTAACAAAGTTGAACTTGCTGTAAGCAGTGGGTTAACTGAGTGGGTTGCTATATTTCCTCTAGAAAAAAGTAAGTATACACGTTCCATCACTGCGGTACATAAGATACCAATGAGTGAGAAAATGAGGAGGTGTAGTTTGGTCCTGCAGACAGTTGACTATAGCTCCATTTCAAACTTCAGAATCCGTCAGAGGTGAAATGATTCATGTAATTTCAGAAGGAAAAAAGCTCCTATTGTTCAACCGCATGCTAACAAAATTAGCAGGTAGTGATGCATTTCTGAGCTGAAGAGCTTTTTTTCCCCTCATGGATGGTTGGAAACAAAACATAGCAAAAGGGAGACAAAATACTCTTTCCTAAATTCATTACAATATGACAATAATGCCAGTTATTGATGTGTTTAGAACTTGCTCTGTTGCACCCAAGTGAACAAGAGCTACAACACTTTCATTTTCATTTCTCAGCCACAAAAGCACTTTACCGAAACGGTTTACCTTGGCTTAACTGAATGAACCAGGGGCACTTTCATTTAATGTATTCATAAACATTTTAGCTATAATAAGATCTGACACATGAATAAACATTCCTGATACTGTGAGGGTATTTAAAGGATGTTCGGGTGCTCTCTGACAGAAAGAAAATTCAAATAACAATCTTTACTATGGATGTCTTTCTGAAGGACACTTCTCCTCTTCTAGCTCATGAGGCGCTCGCTGTTCGGCAGGAACATGATATAACAGCTGTCCCTGGGGAGAACATCTGTTTAGACAGCATGCATGAAGGTCTGTCTGATGTAAACCACCTTTGCTTATGAGATCTCAATAATTAAACTGTACAGATTAATGCCCATTTAAATAAACCATTAATGTAATATGCTGGTGAGGCCGTGTTAATGTTGATTTTACATGTGCAATCTGCTGTTTTCTAACCAGTTTTCATGAACAGGTCTGTTCTTTTTTTTTTTTTTTTATTCCAAGCAAGTGAGAGCATAATACAAAACTTAAAAGCGTTAAATGTTACATGGTTGCACCAAACAAAGAAAATACTGTATTATGCCTGTCATTGGCAAAGGAATACAAAAGATATTTTATCAATTCTTGCTATTGCAACAAAGACTCCGTTTTCATGGAGCCGGTGCTTATTTGAATAGCTGTTCATGCACAGTTAGTGGCTGACCAGCTCTTCTCCAGACTACCATCCATTATATGGAGGCTCCATGTGCATGTGTTGAGCAGGTCTGTTAGATGCAGACTCCATTGAAGCATGCTAATGTTTCCCTAGGGGAAGCACAGTCTGGACAATGACACGTTAAAATATTTGCAATTAGGGCATTATGAAAATGTCTGCAGGTTTCTGACATTATTCCAAGAAATATAACTGAGGGTTTTATTAGTTAAAGGGTCACTATGTAAGATTACAGGTTGTCTATTAACAAAAATACACTTTCATTCAAAAGTATGACCTTATTAATTAATAATTAATTCCATCAACAAATCACAGTGCTCTTGTAGGTCTTGAATTTGCCATTTATATATACGTTGCGTTGGCGTATTCAGTGGTGATCGCCATGTTGCGTCGCCATCTTGAAGCTACGCTTCACTGCAGAGAACAAAATACAGCTTTGTGTTTTGCATTTGCATTCGTTCGTTGGCTACAAACTCTTGCAGTCTTCTTCCTCTCCCTCTCTCTGTCTCGGTAGTGGATTCTTCTAAAATGGATGTCAGACTCTAGAAAGAACTTTTCTCCGTCAAAACTACAAGGTGTTAGAAGAAGCACTTGCTGTTTTTTTTAAATAATTGTCGCAGACTGGTCAGGACACCCGGTTGTGGTGCTAGGTCCGCGTGGCCTGGCATCTACTTCCACTGCACAGTGCTCTCCCTACTTTCCCTCCCTCCTTCCCGGCCCCCGTGTGGCCCCATCCTCGCATGAGTCTTGTGCGGCTGCCGTTGAACCCCCACGTCTCTGTGCTGACCGCGTTACATGTGCGATCTGGCTGCTGGACTCTGGCAATGGTGGGTGGCCCTCAGCAGAGGACTGGAGCACGGTTGTGATGTGGGTCTGTGGTGGATGCTTTTTGGGTACCTGTGCTTGTCTCTTGCTTCCCAGTCTCGGGGAACCGCCACCTCCCGAGCTCTGTGAGCCTCCACCTGCACTATAAATACAGTACAGTGGCCACGTAGATAGCTCTATATCACTAGGTTAGCTCGTCTTCATTTTCAGTTGTTGCTGGTTGATATTAGCATTGAAGCAATCATCTAATATAAAAGACAACACTATAAGCTTGTTGTAATGGACATATATGACATTTTTTGATCTAAATTATTAAATGAAAACAACAATTTCACAAAACTAACCTCATCAGCTGAGACAATACTACTAGAGGTTGTGTTAGTGTATGACTACCATAGATGGAAAAGAGTCTTGGGAAAAGGAGCGGGATAAAGAATGGTTGCAGCATATGACATCACTGCTAGATGGGAGAAAATCTTACACAGTGTCCCTTTCAAGAATTGGAAGCCACTTTTATTCTCTTATGAATACGTTTATAAATAACAAGGCCAGTATTTTTGGTGGGAAGGAACTAGTGTAGAAATCTAGATGTCCCGTTGGCAAATTTGAATTTGCTCAGCAGGACCTATCTACCCTCCACTGAAGCTCTTTAATTATGCCTAAAAGGCCTGGGTAGGCAGTCAGATCAGTCTATCCTTGTAGAGCATCTCTGAGTGTTTAATGATGACATGACGATGATAGATCTGAGACGTTATAGTCTGGATGGTAAACAGTCGTTTGAATTGGCTTTGTCAACAACGTTTAAAGACTTGGACTTCCCTGACCATCTCTTAGGGATTGTGGTGGATGAGGCCCATCACATTTACAAATGGTAAGAGACATCTGGTGAACTAGCTCTAAAGATAAAGGAAACTATTCAAGAAGTAATCTGAAGTTGTGGATACACAGCTTTAGCAAGCCAATGAAATCACACATAGGGCAGGACTGAATCAAAGCATGCAGCTTATTTGTGTAGCGAGCAGGACGAAATTTGATTGGTTGCATTTGCTTCTGATGTTCTTTTGTAGGAAGCACCGCCCCCAAAGCGTTGCAGCGACACTGTTGTGAGTCCACCGTGTGTCTGGATTGAGCTCAGGCCCAGTTGAGGGAAACTTTAATGTTGCAACAAGAAAATCAGATCGAACGTCATTCCAAAGCAACATTCATGGCAACATTGTCCATATGGTTTGGTCATTACATGACAAGTAATAATCTCCTTGTGTTCAGGTGTACACTTGTGCACATAATGTACATATGTGCACAGGTGGAGGAAAGAAGAAGGTGAGAATCGTGCAAAGACTTGGGAAATGAATGCAAAATCTAAATAAATGACCCGCTTAATTGCAGTTACCTTCACTTGGAGCTTAAATGGTCAGGGAATTTAATTTCTAATCATTTTCTGCTCCTCTGCCTCTGTCTCTCTCTTGTTGTCTCTCTGATTACAGATGGAAAGTGACTCAGAGAGTTGATTAGCCTTCCTCACCCCTGTTTGGCTGCGTCGACCCTATTCTCTAATTACATTATGTCTGCCAGAGTGCTCACAGGGCATGGATTATTGCAAGCTGGATTGCAAATATACCACAGTCACGCACACAGGAGATGATCTGATGCAAAAATAAATAAATAAATAAATTTTAAAAAGTTGAAAACATGAAGGAACAGGAAGAGCTGAATGTTAAGGTGGGAGTTCATTGATGCTACGGCCTCTCAAAGAGCATCTTAAGGATCTGCATGTCCTCGCAAGCTTCTTTTTTATTTTTTATTTTCTTGCGTCTATTGCAGTTCACCTGTCATGCGATAAATACGATGCATGTGGAACATTAAATAGGGGCTGAATAAAACAGTAGCAGCTGCAAAAAGCCGAAGTGAAAACCTGAGTTGTTGGTAGCATAAATAAAGCTCTCTACCTACATTTAAGCTTTTAAATCTCCTTTTTTATTGTTTTTATGTGGAGCACAATAGATGGTACAATGGCACTCCACTGTGGGGAGCTGTGCCTCTGCGTCTGCTCTCTCTCTTTCTGACTGCCTTTCTTCTTCCCCGCCTGTCCTTCTCTTCTGGCCGCATCTCTTCCTGGCACATAACATCACATACAGTTGCTGTGGGCCGCTGTTGCTCGTGTAAAAAGCTCAACTGGCAAGTCCGAATCTGTGGGACCGAAGCTCTGTGACCACAGCGTTACGCCGCTCTGCAGCTTGGACAGGCCATATGGGTTAGGGTGGGGATGGTGGGGAGGGTGGGGAGGGTGCGAATGTATGTGTGGGTAATGTGAGTGATAGCACGTAGGTGGTTATGCAGGCAGGCGTGTGAACATGCTGGATGTCTTTTTGAATGCGTGTGTGTGGTGGCAGTTGGAGCACGAGTCTCATCTCTGTGTGCAGTCCTGGAAATGGGATGAAAAGATGCGCTATGACTCCAGATTAGTGGCACCATGCAGCTTTTATGGATCTGTCTAATTTTACGAAGATTAATGACCTAAAACAAATCATTGTTTCTCATTTTTTTTAGTTGAAGCTCTCTCAAGAAACAACAGAAAAGTCTTACCTCGCTGTGATCTCCTTGACATTTTAGTGGTTGTTTGTCCTCTTCTCACGTGTGATGTTCATCTATAAATGAATGATTTTCAAAGGAAGAATATGATAGTTATTTTCTTTTAAAATTTCAAACCATTAATGAAAATTACAATAAGATGCTATGAGATAGAAATAAATGGCAGTATTTACTAATGTGGGATTATAGCCTTTGACTAAGATGGTTGTACGTTTGGGAAATCCTTAGAGACAGAGTTCCAGAAAATAACAGAAACAATCGTATTTTCTGTTTACCATTTGGATGAACCTCCAAAAACACTTGATTCTGAATTTCCTGTAATTCCATAGTTTTGCTGCTATCTAAGTCATAGTAAAATACTGAGTTCACCCGGGAAAAATGGACCGTTGTGGTCTACCGGTGGTGGTAGATCTCACATTGAGACAGGAGCAAAGATGAAAGACAGAACTACCTTGCAACCAAAGACGGCTGAGACAGATGTCAGCAGAGTCAGAAATTTGGAGGTATCGTCACAGAGTGAGACGGCCTGTCGCTGCCTCTTCCATCTGTCAGCTAACCAGCCAATAGGAAGCGATTCAGCTGATTTTATTTCTCTTCAAAGCGCACCAACACTACTACAGGAATGCTGTCATCGGCCCATTAGCGCGTTAGCAGCTACCTGCTACTGACATGATGGCGCTGTGTTTAGATCCTTATTTCTGTCGTAGCCACGATTCAATCTTGTACAATCAGTGTAACATGCTGTAAATTCTTTATATACTGATTTCACGTTGTGCTGTGTGACTTGCACTAATTGCCCCCCTCCCCACCCCCACCCCCTGACACTCAACAGGATGAAGAGGTTACAGGCAGTGTACTGATGAATGGATGGATTACTGACTGTGCCTTAATATTTATCTGTATTTTTCAAACCTGACTGAATGTAGCACTCCTTGAAAATGTTAATGTGACATTGACATCACTTCATGCTTGAAAGCTGTAGGATACATGTCTATCATATCAGGTCACGACTGGTTAAAAGTTATTTCCCCTTCCTGGTCACTATGAGTGTCCAATTACAGTTTTATCCATCTGAAAGCCACAGATTCATGAGTCTGATTGCTTCTAAATCTGTCAGATATTCTCAAGATGTCCCTTTTGGTGCAACGACTCAACAATTGCAGTAATATTTGGAGTGAAAAGCTATCAGTCCATCAACTATCAGCGCTCTTGGCAGGTTACTGCCTGCGTCAGGAGGTTGGAAGGGTAGTGGTGGAGTAACAGCTTTTTTCTGGAAATACGTGTCCTTTGTGCAGCACAATCTTGACTCCAGACGAGGTGATGCTGGGTTAGAAGCCCCGAGTGCCAGACTCCCCTTTGTTGTTGTTTTGACACAAGCAGGGACCTGTTCTACAGCTGGATGGTGCAAGTTATCCTTCTGCAGTGATAAGTAAGTATTTTTAAACAAGTAACACAGACGACATAAGGAAGTTGAAGGGCTGAAACCTGTGCTGGGGATCCACCATGCCTGTGTTTTTTTCACTTCAGTTGTTTTTTTCTTACCTTGCTCTACTGATGTGCTCCTTCATAACACATTAAAGTACTTAATAAAGGCTAGAAAAACATTATTTTATTTATTTTTCACAATAAAATGACTTTCACCGCCAAAAGCGTCACATACATTTTCTGTGTTTCCATGGCTACATCGCTCGCAGCTGTTATGGAGCCCCTGAGGGGCCATGATGAGAAATATTTTATAATGAATCATAAATGTGCGCTCGAGTCGCGAAAACGTTCTCTCGTTCTACTAAATCCTGCACTTGTTTTTAATGAAATCATGCTCTCGATTTACTTAATCGAGTGCTCGTTTTGGGTAACAGTTCTGTCTTTTTAAATAAATCGAGCTACTGTTTCATTTACTCTTCCTAGGCTGGCTGGCAGAGCCACATGAAGCGTCTTTGACGACACTGATGTTAGCTTCCGAGTCACAGCTTCAGATTCATCAGAAAATAAAAAGGGCTATTCCACCACATTTTAGAGCAATAAGACCATTTTATAACAGGCCCAAATCACAAACCACAACATGTAAATTGCTCAAACCTGTCACCTGCTCAAAGTATGTCTTAGATAGTAAGGAATATTTCAAACACAGCTTCTGATTCGTGAAACCTTTTTGTGATTTTTCGGATTCAAGATGCTCTAAATGTTTTGGGCTTCACCACCTTCAACTATACATTTAAAATGAATTTGATCAGTTGTTTTCTCTGGCATCCAGTCAATATAGAGCTTCATGTCTCATTATTTTTATATTTTTTCTTTTATAATATAAAACTTAACTTTCTTCCACAAAGCAGTAATAATGATGATTATGACAAAACATCTCTTCAGTTTCCACAAATAAATTTACTGGTTTGGTCTTTAACTTACAAACTAACTTTAGTCCTCATAAATATGACATAACGCCCAAAAAAATGTTTCGATTGCACGTGCCCAAGCGTGCGTGTTACCGTGCACACACACACACACGTTACAGTGATCATGCGCACACACAGATCGTACTATCGGACACCTCCAGAGTAGGCGTACAATAAAAATGAACGCGTCCTTTCTTGAGGAAAATGTTTTCACAGATCAAGCTCCCAAACACACGGCCCCCGTACGCACACGAGGACACAACATACACAACATACACAACGCGTTACAGTGAATCAGTTTATAACAATGGTCAGTATAACCCATTTTGACCTAAAATAAAAAAAATATATGTGTGTATATATATATATATATATATATCTATATATATGTA